>JASAND010020155.1:0-29717 GCA_030248195.1 Trissonchulus latispiculum
TGGGGCTTCAAACCGGCACTACCCGACAACATCTTGATACGAGGTGTCGAGGGGATGGTCGGGCCACAGGACTTCTATGACGATTGGTAAGCGCGGACCCCGCTGTCCGCGGTGGACTATGACGCTTTTATTAGAGTCATCCGTAAACGGATTGACCATGGGAGCGCGATGAACTCGCCCCACCGTTCTTTGGGACGGATTACCCGTCTCCCCAAATGAGAGCTGCATCATTACGATTGCAGACTAATAGAACGGGCGAACATATAGCGGGTCTAGCACCACCCGGGGAAGAGCGGAACATCTACTACCCTTGCATCGGCGTGGTCTACTATGACCCCGCCAACGCCCATCGTGCCAATTCCACCCTGCCTATCGATCCTTCCAGCCCCTTATGGTTCGATTTCTAAGCTGACCGCCCCAGATCAAGGTAACACCAGTGACTGGTTTACCTTCTGTACAGTTAATAATCGTGACGATTATTTTCTAGGTCCTTGTATCATAACGGCGGAGGTTCATCATAACGGCGGAGGTGTATCATTACGGCGGAGGTTCCTATCTTTCACTATTCCATCATTTGACTTTCCCATATTGGACCCTATATTACTGGACTGGACTTACTCTGTTCTGGACTTATATTTTCTATTTGATGATCCTATTTTCCCTGGCTGTGACTTTCTCTACTTATGCTTATATTCCCTATTTTGGACTTACTCTATGCTCAACTTGTGAAGACTACCATATTTGGACTTAATTTGCTCAAATAGTGCCTTCCCGATAGTGACTTACCCTATGATGACTTTACTTGCTCAATAAATGACTATTTCCAAAGATTTGTGCCATTTTTACGATAGAGACGTTTACTGTGTATGGATCCTTTCCCTACAAGAAGACGATTCCTTATTTTTGAACTGGTATATAAATATATGTCTTATTGCGTGTATTTTCTTGTCATATTTTATTAGTCGTGATGCTATTAATGTTCAAAATTAACCTTTTTCCGAGTATTCTTTTAAAAATTTAGAAGCTTTCTTAATTATATACTACCATTTTACCCTTTTCTTAAGTATTATTTTAAAAATTTAACCAAAATTTTATGTACCTTGTTGTGATTTTTGTCTGTGGTCCTACTTGCATAATTCTTGTCATGTCATATATAGCTTTACGTGTGTATTATATGTATTTTAACCATCTAACCAAAGTTTCTTTCAAAAATTTTACTAAAACATGATTTATTCTTTTCCTGAAGCTTTTCTTATTATTTTTGCAGTTTTATTAACGGGTTTGATTCATTTCGCGGGTTTTGTATTTCTGTCACCCCCCGTTACCTGATGAAACGTCAGAGGACGTGTGATGTACCAGTTAGGTCCTATTATCTTCCCTCTCTGCCGCCACTTTTTACCAAAATTATTTTATATTATTTAGTAGCCCCAACTGTTCCTGCCCTATTGTACCCAATGGTTGGTTTTTATGGTTAAAATTTTATCTAAATGTCAGTTTTGTGTCCCTCTCCAGTGCGCCAAAGTAGCTCCCGACTTATATGCCCCTTCTATCTTAGGGCCTGCAGCGCGGTTGGGAGGATCTTCTGCAAAATTTTCTTATTTTATAGGACTTTTACTTACATTTTAACCGGTGTTTCGCGTTTTAGTTAACTTCAAGACTCCATTTAACCCCCCCTACTTTAATTTTATTTAATATTATAAGTGCCACGAGGGTACTTGGGGACTTCTTTGTACCCTTTTGGTTCTTTTTATACATGCTTAAGCATGTTTTGGACTACCTTGTAGTCCTACCTTTAATTTTAATTACTTATATTTTATCAAAAGACTCCACAAACTTACTCCTAACCGTGCGCGAAACACTGGGATTTACCTATTTAATCTTAAATTCTACTAAATTAACTTATCCTAATAACCTTCTTGGGTTCTTAAATTTTGTGGAAGATCCGAAGGGATGGGAGGTAGTCGAGCGAGCCTAGGCCCACCCTCCCACCCAGCCGAAGTTTGCGCTTTGTGAGCTGTGCGAGAGGTTACCTCCGTACCTTAGCCTGAAGATGCCCTCATGAAGCTGACATTCCGGTCTTTCTCTTATTCTTATAATTCGTTTTCTTTTATGGGTACTTGTCCTCGCCGTGACGGCTGGAGGACTTGGTCTTTTTCCCAATTGCGCACCGTCCCAGTGGCAATATAATGGCAGTTCCCAAGCGCATTTTTCTAGCTGGTCGTCACTAGTCCGCTGACGCCAAGTCAGCCCTAACTTTGTTTTCATATTTAGTCATGTTTATTTAGCTAGTTCCTTTGTTTTTATAACTTGTTCTGTATTATAATTCGTTCTCTTTGTACGTACGCGTGAGACCCATTTACCAAAAATTCGCTAAAAATTTTCTGGGTTTAAATTTTTAACTACTTTTTGGTTATGTTGTCCCTCGCAGGAGCTCGGGCGGTAAGCCCTGGGGAGTTGTAATGAGGCGGCGTGACGTCGGTCCTCTAAAAGTATTAATGTGTGTATGTGAAATTATTCTGATGAAAATTGTGGTAGAAATATTATCTTTAAGAGTGAATTATAATGAGTGTAATTTCTTATGAAAATGTGTTGTGAAATTTGTTTGAAATTAGTATGTGAAATTTATGTGTGAAAGTCTTATGCTTGAGTTTTGTGCGCTTATGTGTAAATTACGTATATGTGTGTCAGCCAGCCTAGCCAATAGGTGGCGCTGTTGAGACGTCTATTTTCTCTCGAAGCCTCTCCCAGCATCTTGTCTTTCAAGGGGGTCTCAAAATTCAACCAATCCCGTTCCGACACATTTCAAAAACTGGTCTTGTCTAGACGTCTCACATTTATTCAGTCTTATGTTTTGTTTTTCCCGTGAGCGGTCGTGACTTTACTGTTAGCCCCCCATACTACCTTTATTTGCTGTGCTCTTTTTAACTGCTTTGCTTGTCCAAAGTGGGTACCACTTTGGACTTTAGTACGCTCCAGGGTGACCCTGTTGAGCTACGCCTTTATTAGTAGTATTTTGTATTGTTTTCTCATAATTATCTCTTCTTTATTATGAAACTTTTCTCTTTGAATAATTCTTATTTAATATTCTCTTTGAAGCTTTCTTAAAATTATTTCCACAGTTTGGGGATCTTTTGTTAGTTGTAAGCTTACTCACTGTAACTCTCTGGTTTGGTAAAAATTACTGTATCATTGTATTCTATTTTCATTTCTTGTTCTACTGTTAGTTAGGTTATTAATCTCTGCACTGTAGTTTATTCCAAAGTTATTGTACGCAATTTTCGGGGTTCGCCCCTTTGTCAAGCATAACTTTAAAGTAAATGTGGTCTCTTTTTGGACCATTTTAGGGTGTCTTCTTAGCCTAGGTTTTTGTATTAGAATTGTATAGTAGGTAAGTAGGGTTTTTCTAAGATTTATTGGGTAGGTAGTTAGTTGTTTTAAGTGTGTATTTTTTCAGCAAATTTGGGGTAGTTATTCTACATTTAAGTCTTTGCTCTTCATCGGCGGTTAAACTCCGTTCGGTAGGTTTCACTTAGGTAGTATTTGGCGAGGTTAGTTAGGTCGACTGGAACTACATCTCCTCCAGGTTCGACGTTCTCCTTGTGCACAGTTTCCCACTCGTAAAGTTTGGTCGTTCGTACACTTCCAACTTTACACTAGGTAGATGTTATAAATAAGATTTCTGTGGGTTAGTTTGGTAGCATTCTCGCAAAACAGAGGTCTTGATTTTGATTTATTTGGTCTTCGAGACAACTTATGTCTCCTTATTTATCTGTGCGAGTACGTGTAGTACAAATGAACAAGTGAAAATCGAATTAAGTTTACTACTGGTCATTTCTGTTTGATCAATTGATTTTTTCATTTTCAGTGCTAGTGCTAGAAAACAACTCAGCTCTGGCTTCGGCCGTCGCCAAAAAGTTTATGCCTCAGCTGCAATTTGGCCAACTTGATCATGAAACAGAGAATTTCGGACAAGACTCAGTTGGTACGACATCTATGTAAAAAATTGCTAAAAATAATCAGGAGCTGCAAGGATTTGATCTATTTAATAAAGTTTTTTCATAAAGTAAAGATTTTTAGGTTCTACTTAATATTTGCTTAATGAGTTTAGGGAAATGAATTGGAAACGATTTCCGGTATATATTTCAATACAGCGTGCTTGGAAAGGTGTCCATACCATTTCGTATTTCGATTGATCACATTGGAAAACTTTTGAGCACTGGGTTATCAAGTTGATCAAGTTATCAGGCGAACCAAGTTTTTCTATTTCCATTTTTATTTTAGTGGCAGAATATCAACTATTCATACCTCCAGGATTCAATACTGAATCGGAAGAGCTTAAAGACACATTTCCTTTGCTAGTTTATTTGTACGTTTGAAACTTTATCCAAGCAATTGCGTCAAAAATGCAACTATGGTTTGGTGTGCTTTAAAAGCCACATGATGTTGCTAAATTTGCAGCTCAACCTGAAATAATCGATTGGATATTAATTGATGATTGAAGAATCTTGCCGAATTAATTAGTTAATTAATTAATTTATTAATTAATTAATGGGTGAAAACTAAATCTATTAATGTAGTCTTTTATTTTCTGGTTTGGTTTATGCAGGAACAGTAGACCTGATGACTACCTGATAAAGGATGAATTTTCTGTCGATATTCGACATGTCATTGCGTCACAATTGAGAATACTGGTAGCTTCGATTGAAGCCAGAGGAAATAGTCACAAGTCCAGTTCCTATTCATTTGCATCCTATCGAAATTTGGGAAGAATTGAGACATATGATCAACTTTACTTCTCCAGGTCTGTTGTCAGGTTATATACCAGCAAACCAATAACATAAAGAAACTAATTTAGGTTGCTGATTAGCAAAAAGTACCTGGTCTTAACATTCTCAAAAAGCATCTTCTGACTTATGATATTCGTAAGAATTCAGTGAATTTTCTTTTTCTTTTTGAATTCTTTTCTACGGGAACAGATTTTTCTTTCCTTAAAGAACACTAGGATGTTGCCAAAAGTAACTCAAAATATTTTTGATTCAGAGAATTGGAGCGGTCCCTAAGATACGCCCAAGAAAGGAAAGCTGCTGTTTTCGGAAAGGTACACTATCTAAAACATGAAATTAGATTAAATCTCGTTTAAATGCATGATATTGCTGAGAAAAGAAACATCGACGACAGATATGCAAGCTGTATGATCCTTTTTGAAGTCGCTGTGGTTAAAGTCTTCTCTCAGAAATATTGTAATGTAATGTTTCAATGTGATGTAATGTAATGTTCGATTTTCGCAAACCGCCATACGAACTACTTCTTCTGTAAGTTTTCACCCCAAAAAATCATCTGACCAGCTTATTAGCTTATCCCAGGCTTTCTCTTACTCAGGCCTCGCAGCTTAGACTAAGGTAAACTTAATAGTTTTCTTTATAGGAATATGGCGGATTTATTGCGCTCCATATGCTAAACACTCAGGCGAAGGAAAATCCGTTCTTTCAATGTATTCTAACTGAAAGTCCCATCGTAAATGTGCTGAAATACGGTAAGAAAGCGAGCTGTCATAAAAGAACAGGGTCGAACTTTTTGACATGTCATCCATAGAATCTTGCATAAATATACAATACGTAAATAAGTTCAAAACTGTACAGTCATCCTGATTTTAATGCTAAAGCATTGTATGTATATGTTTCAGGAACAGTGTTTGCAGAAAAATATGCTGGTGGTATCGCAGACCAAAAACACAAGGTTTGTACCTATTTCTTGTTCTATACGTGGAAAACACTAATAAATGTAGGCAACTGCAAATACAACCAAATATTTGTTGAAGCATTAGAAATTAAATTGACGTAATGGCAATATCTATAGAAGATTACATTTCTCATTTTTTCGTTTAAATAATGTTAAATAATAAATAACTTAAATAATGTTCTGTAGGGACGCTGATCAAATGAACTTTAAAAGCAGTTAAAAATTTGTTATTGTTAAACTTGTTAATTTTTAGACATTTGATTTACTCCAGTCCAATCTGAGCAGTTTCGATAAAGCTCATGTGCTGATAGCACATACAAATGGATTAGGTAAATCTCGTAGTAGCTGTTTTGGTTTTTCTAATTTTAGAATAAAATCAATTAAAAGACAGGACAGCTTTTATGAAAGTCTGAAATAACAAATAATCTTTTAAATATATATCGTCACAGATCTGTTTGTTTTAGGTACAAGTTTACAACAAACCACTGCTCTGCTCAAACGCCTTCAACGAGACAATGTTCAATTTAAATTCATGGTAAGCACAAAGCAGGGACATACTATTAATAGGGATGTGACCTTTACTAGGTTTCTGCCGCACTAAGGTTATTAAATTGACCGATTGTTGAGCTCTAGTGTCATTAAAAATGTGACATACACTCTCACTGACAATCCATCCATCTCTCACTGACACATATCCCTAGTAATAGTACTAAGGATCTTCTGCTTCCGTTACTAGTTACTAGTTACTGAGAAATCCGTCGGAAATCCGATTGACTCGTCAAATCGTGATCCCACAGGTGTTCCCTGGCATCCGTCTGGTCAACTGTTACTTCTGATTAGTTTTCACTTTTAATTCATTCGTTGTTTTAGCTTTATCCAGAACCACCGAGGGAACCACAAGTTCGACGACATCTCTATCAACTCTATCTGAATTTTCTTCGAAGCTGCTTTGACCTAAAACCGATTAAGGAAGAATTGTGATAGAAATCTTAGAAGAAGGAAAACATTTCTCGAATCATTCCAGGAAATATCTGGCGATAAGAGAGTCTTCGACTCGTCAGCTGAATCGCCCTAACCACCTAAATACAGGATTTAATGGAGCTTACTTTAACGGAGCCTTAACGAAGAGAACAAGAAGAGAGCTTTCCTTGTTAGACCTAACTGTTTAGTGAAAATACTGTATTGTAAAGCGTAAAACGTAGCTAAAATTAAAATAAACAAACATGCTGAAATGCTGACTGGATAGACCTGAATTTATAAAAACAAGGTCAGGGGCATAGGAACCGCCTCCGGGGGAAATCCGACGGACATGGACCCCAAACCCCAAAGGTTTCCCCTGGCATCCGTATGGCCAACGGCGCTAAATGGTTTCCAATTCTGCGGGGCATGGCTAATCCTCCCTCTCTGTTTTTGTCTTCAATTATGTCAGAGCTGGATACCTTCAGTCCTCCAATTATGCCACCGAGCGAACCGAGGGGTCTATTGCCGTATTTCGGGTTTTTTGTGGTCTACCTCGCGAAGACTTGTGCTGAGTGGCAGGCACTAAAGTCACGCACTCAAAAATGGACCAACCCCTGGTTTGCTCTTGATCCCACCCATCTGCGCCAGGGGCTTAGAGAGTCCAAAGGCTCTGTGCTCCACTGCACTTAGTGGAGGTTTGATAACCCTTAGCCGAAAGGCCACACGACAGGGTTCCCTCCAGTCTTCCACTATGGGACAGCATCCATGCGACATAGAGAGAGTCATACTAGATATAACTGATAGGGAGAAGCAAAGGTGGTAACACCAATCTATGCTTAGCGAGATTCCCGAACAGAGAGAGAGATGGTGATAAACTCCTCCGGCCACCCAGGAAGAAGAAGAACGACAAGTTTCCAGGGACAGCAGTTCTTCAGGAGGCTTACGAGTTAAGACTGACTATATCCAGAAGCCATCCATATTGAGCCGATCCGAATTATGGATTTTTTCATTACTGTTCTTGCTTTCCAGCTATATACGTTGAAACTGGAAAGTTTCATCAGTTGAACTAAAACTAGATATTGATGCTATCCGACTTAATGCATTGCAAAAGGAAATGAATCATAAGTATTTTTTATTATTTAGTTTATTTACACAATATTAGCAAAATCTTAAAATGCCATTTAAGTCTCATCAAAATGTGTCACCGTTTGTGAATGAACGCATTTGGCTTCAGCAAATTGCCTTACATTAACAATCAATCTAACATCTTTCCTTCTATAATTGGTTCTGTCAAAACCTAAGCTCGGCTGTAATGAAATTAGTTTGGGTACTTTTAATAGTATATGAGGAGTGCCTTTAGGAGTATTATGGGCACCCCTCTTGTTGTGTTCCGCAGAGCTTAATTTTCGATAGTAATCAAGTTCTTTTGCTCTACAGCATCTAGCCAAATCTTCAGTAACAATTTTTAGCAAAACAACTTTTTCAGACGATTTAAAATAATTCCGAAAAGGACATTGAGTGCAGTAACTATTTGGTCTCAGATACAATTTTCTGAGAACATACAAGTAGTGGATGGAAAACTTTAAACTAATATATTTAACTAATTTGGCGCAGCAGGTCTCTTATGTTTGCTCGACCCATGCCCTCAACACGCATTTTGCTTGAAAAAGATAGGTTTCGCCATAAAAGCGAGTATGCAGTGCTTTAAGATAGGTCCGTCATCGTTTGCGTGTGAATTTCTAATTTCCAAAGTTTCTACTTCTAATCAATGTAATTACGCATATGTGAAAGTAAATTGCTTCGGTAATCTGACAGTTCCATATTCTGTATTCTGATGACTCATCAAATTTTTTCATTAACTGCTCAGCGAACATTCTTCAAAGCATAAAATAGATGAAGAAATAGCTAGGGAAATTACACATTTTCCATCATTTATCGGTATATCGGTAATTTGTTCAAACATCTTATAAAAATACACAATGTTTTGCACGTATAGTTTCTGTTAATAATCAGGAAAGCCAGTTATAAACAATTATTGGCTGCGCAGCAGGCTTACAGTTTACTAAAATGTTCGCCCAACGGTAACACACCCTTTCCACAAAATATTGCTTGTTAAGTCTACTTTTGCTATTATATTATTTCACTGCACACTTAATATTAACTACTATTTGCTACTACTTAATATTATTAATTACTATTCGCTTATCTGACGTCAGTTAAGAGAGTAGTATCGATATATACTTCAGAGAGAAACAAAGTGCCTAAAAAAAGTGAACCCCCTTCAACCAAACACAACAAAAATAATATTTGAGACAGCAATGCAACAGTATGTTCATTCTTTTTGTCGTTTTTTCAAAAGAAATTAGGTAGGTAGACTAATTTTGAACTCTGCTTCTGGTTAACTAACAGGATTTTAGAAGGAATCAAATTAGTGCTTTCCTAAATCCTAGTGTTCATTCTGTTCTATCATGCTCTTGGGCTTCGTTTTCTCTGTTTCTCCTAAATGTCCAGCTTCCATTTTCCTTTTTTTATGTCGAAACACAACCTGTATCTTTAAACGAAGAAACATCAAACCATATAAACATAAATCATAGGTTCAATATGCGTTCATGACTGCATACGTGAACGAAAATGCAAGGACCGAAAATAGAACCCGAGCTTGCTAGTTATAAAGCCCTACCGTTCACTTATATTCGGCTGCAGAATTTCATTTTATCACTAGTCCAGTTGATAATGTCGACAAAGCACATAATTAAAGATGGACTTAATAATTATAACTCAACTGTTACTAATAATCAAGCTTAGGTATGGACATGTAGGCGTTGAAAATTGTATCCTGCAAGTTCCTGCAAGGAATTAATTATATATTTTAATAATCCCAAAAAGTTATTTAATACTTTCTTCCCACTTCATTCAAACGAAATCAAGATACTGCCCTTTGACTAAAGGTATTGGCATAATTAGACCTGCCAGTAATACGAGTAGGTACATGCTTTGCTTAATTTGATAATAGTGGTCTGAAATAATCTGTGGGGGCAGAAAAGAGCCCTAAAAAATTGGATCTTTCTGATGTCCTACACTTTGAATAGGGCTTTTCATTTTCTATAGGAAGTGGCCAACAATTGCGTTCCTCCTTTATGCTAGCTGAGGGGGGAGTTTTGCGTGAACAGCTCTCTGTTCAGACTTCAGAAGATGTCTTTATGGGCAACTCAACTCTTAAAGTCAATGACCCAGTTCACTATGTTAGTTAAAAACTTGGATACCAGAAGATTTTAGCAAGACTTGGAGACAAGGCCATTAGACCATACAAAAACTTTAATGACTCTGTTTTCGATGACTTTTATAACTGTTGCTTTAGCTTGTTCAATTTTATTGCAGTGCTTTGGCTCTGTAAGCATCGTGCTGATATTAAAGTCAGTTGGAATGATTCAGAAATGGAGATGATTTGGAAAGCATTCAGCAGAATTGGTGGTAAGACTCTTTGTCTCGTAAACACTTATTTTGATAAACCAAAAATTATGAATTTACCAAAATGTATTAGCAATAGTCCATAATTTATTCCTTATTATTATAGAAGAAGAGTAAGCCACTAGAGGGCTTCTCTTCTTGGCATTGCGTAATGGTGCTCCGACCACAATACGCGAATGTTCCCCCGTTTGGTGGGGGGGTCGACGAGCGTACCCCCTCCCCGTTTGGTGGGGGGGTATGCAAAAGGGGTCCCCGTTTGGTGGGGGGTATGCAAAAGGGGTCCCCGTTTGGTGGGGGGGTATGCAAAAGGGGTCCCCGTTTGGTGGGGGGTAGGCAGAATGGGGTCCCCGTTTAGGGGGGTCGCCAAGTTAGGCTAAGTTTGGAAGAATCTGATGGGCTGTTGGCGACCCCCCACCAAACGGGGACCTCTTTTGTCTACCCCCCCCCACCAAACGGGGACCTCTTTTGTCTACCCCCCCCACCAAACGGGGACCTCTTTTGCATACCCCCCACCAAACGGGGACCCATTTGCGAATAGAACAAAAACTACCGTAATCCTCTGCCCTACCCCCCCACCAAACGGGGAGGGGGTCTCTGCAATCTGATTGGCTGTTGGCTACCCCCCCACCAAACGGGGACCTCTTTTTTGCTACCCCCCCACCAAACGGAGGGGGGGTATGCTTTGTCGAAGAGAGCTACCCCCCCCCCACCAAACGGGGGAACATTCGCGTATTGTGGTCGGAGCACCGTTACGCAATGCCAAGAAGAGGAGCCCTCTAGTGGCTTACTCTTCTTCTTATATATAGTGGAATTATGCACTCTTGGTATTAGTGAACTACAGAAATAAGAGAAAGCCATAACTTTTTCTTGTTCCCTCACAGGGTCCTGCCTGGAACAGTTCTATTTTGCATATACAATGGCTCACCTCACACGATACTTTAAATCGTCAAAATGTATAAGGTCCAATCCAAGTCACGATTTGTGTTCATACCTGAAAAGCAGAAATCAACGAAATAATATTATCTAAAATGATCTCGATTTATGAGGCATAGCGGTGTTTTATTTGGGGTGTTCCACCACGTGTTTTGATCTTGTGCTACAGTTCGTTTAATCTGGAATGTTCGAAGCCAAAATGGAAAAAACTGTCACTGTTTTATTTTTCAGGGCTAAATATTTCCTTATTCCTGTATTCTTGGCTTCTTCTACGCCAGGCAAGACTAAGTAACTGTACTGGAATATTTCACTGTCCGAAACTACATGTAGCCGAATGCTTCCGGAGTGCGATCACAATCGATATGCCAGAATCAGTAACCTGTTCCGCCAAGGAAAAATACGAAAATTGTTTTCACATTTTTCACTGCACACAGTTTCAGTCCGCGGAGGTGGCTCGAACTGTCTACTTCACCAAGTACGGTAAATATGTGCCTCCGGCCATCTTTTTGGCCATTCGAAATCAACTCAAACTTTCTTGCCAAAACCAGTGGAAACTGTGCGGTAACTATCCGGACAATGTTTGTAAGGCCAAACTGTCCATGATGAGTCAGAGGCGGGACTACGCCCTACAGCTGGAGTTTGACGGTCAGCTGAAACAGTTCGAGCTCGGCCTGATCTACGGGATCTACGGCTGCTCCGTGATCACGGAAACGCTCAAACGATGGATGCGATTCAGGGAACGCCAGTGCTCCACAGTGGGCGCTCAGTGCCTTTGTCGCTCCGTTCACGGGAAGCTGGAACAGCTGCGATGCAATGTGGACTGCGAAACCATGCTCAGATCTGGGATCATGAAACCGACTCAGAGACAAAAACAGATGAATGCTCTGGCGATGACGCTAGTTGTGCTGAGTGTAACTTATACGCTGTGGTGATTTAGGGCTTATTCAAGGCTGCTCAGAACAAAAATTATGTATATACAAGGTATAATAAATATTACGCTAACGTCTAACTGTAATTGTAACATTTGTGAAAATTACCAATTGAGCTGACCTCAACTAAAAAGAGAGCAGATTAACAAAAAATGCCAGGTGAAAGAATATATATAATCTGCAACGAAGCCTAAGCCTAAGCCTTCATAAGCCTAACTTCTGCTCGGATTCAATGAGTACGCTCACGAATCAATTGCATTTGCCATTGCAGCCATTTTTATACATTTATACCCAGGGCTCCGATGCCGCCTTACCGAGAACAATAGCGAAATTTTAACGGGGCTTAAAAATTCATTTAAGGTGGTGGTATCCTTTTGTGCAGTGCTTTTGTGGTGATTTTTTGAAACTCTATAACTTTCGCAATTTTGGGAGTTGCAAAGAGCTTTATACATCGTTTTAAAGCTTATTATCTGTACATTCACATGAGCTTACAGAACTGGCAAAATTAGCAAAAAATAGCAGAAATTTTCTGACAAGCTGACATCTAACAGGATGAATATAGACCAAAAGTTTTTGAACATCGATTTCTCGAAACTGAAGAATCGGCCAAAAGTTCTTTTTATGCCACGATATGAAGGACATATGGGCCGAGGGACGTTTTTTTGGATTTGGCTCAGCAGGTCTTAACGGTCGAGAAAATCGGCCAAATGCACAGTAACACGAAATTTCGCAACTTCGCATTGAGTTTTCTTGCTACTCAATATGTTTTAGCCCAAACCAAGAAAAACGTCCCTCCGCAGAAGTGCGAATTTCGATTCCGCCGAAAATCTCCGGAATCTGTCGAGTAGTTTTTGAGAAATCGATGTTCGAAACAAAATAATCGCAGTTTTGCCAAAATGGTTTTTCGGCCAAATCTCTAGCTGAAAGCAATAAAGTCCGGCTAATAGGCATTCATAAAATGTGCATTTGGACGATGTATCGATTAAGTATAACTAAGCCAATTTTGTCCTTAACATGTGGCAGTAATTTTGAAAAAACTGATTTCCTCGAAAATGTCCATTTTTTGACCCTACAAACAGTTTTTTGCTTATACTGACTTAACCACTGGAGATAGCTCAAAGGCTGTAAGAGTAAAAATCTTCATTTTCGAGTCCTCTTTCCAGCCATACCAACCAATCCCGTGTCTTGTCTACCTACTGGGAGCTTAAGGCCAAAAACCAAAACTTTCTTATCTTTTGGCCTAAGAATACGGGACTGGTCCTAAAATGTTAAAGAGCACGGAAATAGGTTATTTCGTAAGTTTTAGCCCTTTGCGTAAAGGATTAAAGCCGTAGGAGTAAAAAATACCCGAAAGGAAACCAGCACCTTAAAGTCAAAATTCCTATAGGGCTCTCCTAGACATGTGCTGGAGGGGCGGTTTGGGGAGAGTGAACCGCCGACATGGAAAACCGGATTTTTCGGGTTTTTGGGCAAAAAAACAGGAAAAATCCGGATTCTAGGAACCCAAAAATACGAAAATAGGTATAACAAGTAAAGCGTGCATATTATACATGATAGGTAAACCCTTAGCTGAAGTAATTAGATGCATCATGATAAATTTCCAAGAAAGCAGACATATACACAAAATTAATTAGAGATGTCATCTACCACCAGAATGAGACATTTGCTGGTATTGCTCTTATTTTGCTGTCACGTCAAGCAATGTCTACTAATTTCGACTATAGCCAGTACCGGCTCCTTCCAGAATACATCCACTGCTAATGTCACTTTTAGTGTCAGTCTTCCGGCCGCGACAAAACCGATTACTCAGCCGCCGCCGACAACAAAAATCACTGCAGCGGCGATCACGAAGGCCAAAACAACAACTTCGCCTCCACCTGAAGACATGTACATTTTTCAACGTTTAGCAGATTGTCCATAGCCGTTCTCGTCTGCGTAAACTAATTAAAACTTTGAAATTGCTTTTTGGGGAGGTCAGGCCTGCGGCAGGGTAACTCTCAAGAGCCGGCCGATCATGAAACAAGGCCAATTTGGGTCGGAGGATTTCTATCCCAGGCCACAATTTATCAAAGGTGCTGTTAGGCCGGAAATTGGCTAAAACCCGAGCCGAACTAACACCTGTATTTCCGTAGGATTTTTACAAAAATTATTCTTGCCAACAACGTAAATTTTGTAGAAAGCTCCTTGCCTTCCTTAAAATAGGTCACTATAGTCATATCAGGGGCCGATTTCATCGTTAGTCACAAATTCACAAGCCACAGCTTGTGAACTTGTGACATGCGGCCACAAGTTATCCAAAATTGGGTTTCATCAAAATTTGCAGACATTACTTGTATCCAAAGTCACAACCCACACGTAAATGACAGGCAAGCACGATAAAATGACGTTAGAGCTCAGAAGTTGAGCAATCACTTGTGGAGAAAGACAAGGCCAAAACAGAAACAATTTGAACCCTTAGAACAACAGTAGGGTAAACTTGGCATGTGTGTGTGTGTGTGTGTGTGTGTGTGTGTGTGTGTGTGTGTGTGTGTGTGTGTGTGTGTGTGTGTGTGTGTGTGTGTGTGTGTGTGTGTGTGTGTGTGTGTGTGTGTGTGTGTGTGTGTGTGTGTGTGTGTCTGTGTGTGTGTGTGTGTGTGTGTGTGTGTGTGTGTGTGTGTGTGTGTGTGTGTGTGTGTGTGTGTGTGTGTGTGTGTGTGTGTGTGTGTGTGTGTGTGTGTGTGTGTGTGTGTGTGTGTGTGTGTGTGTGTGTGTGTGTGTGTGTGTGTGTGTGTGTGTGTGTGTGTGTGTGTGTGTGTGTGTGTGTGTGTGTGTGTGTGTGTGTGTGTGTGTGTGTGTGTGTGTGTGTGTGTGTGTGTGTGTGTGTGTGTGTGTGTGTGTGTGTGTGTGTGTGTGTGTGTGTGTGTGTGTGTGTGTGTGTGTGTGTGTGTGTGTGTGTGTGTGTGTGTGTGTGTGTGTGTGTGTGTGTGTGTGTGTGTGTGTGTGTGTGTGTGTGTGTGTGTGTGTGTGTGTGTGTGTCGCGCGCGATGGGTCGGTTTTGATAAGTTTGTGTATTTAATATTCGGCCAACCAAAATATTGATAATACCATCGGAAAGCTCGTACCAAAATGCTTCTGATCAACTAAACTTCATCCACGTAGGATGTTTCCAGCGCAGGCTATTTGCCGGTTTTTATCAAAATTTTGAATTCATTAACTATAGATCGCGAGTGTGGTACAGTTTCTGACAAGATTATCACTATATTCACTCTCTAACTATACGGATGTCGAGGCGGTCTGCCTATATGCGTGAGGTGTCCGATTTGCTTCTATTTTAAATAAACAGTCAATATTGCGCGGATTCTCACCCTTTCCCTGGACTCTAGATATTAGTTCTGAGTGCCCACTCGGCAGGCAACCAGACGCTAATATCCTACTTCCTGCCTAAGGAAGCGGCCAACGGATAATTCGCACAAATTTTAGAAGTATAGGTTGTTGCACAACATAGAGTGCACTAGCTGATTTACAGGCACGCTAAGCGAAACTGCGAGGGGTTGTGATGCACGAGCGAAGCGAGTGCATTACAAACCCGAGTACCACAAAAGAATTCGAGTGCTAAGCTTTCCGAAACACTCGGGTTTCACAACCCCTTGCAGTTTTGCTTGGCGTGTCCGTAAATTAGATGGTGCGCGAGAAATTGTACAACAACTTAGTTGTGAAATAGCTTAGTTCAAATTTAAAATACCGGAAATTTGAATTAGACTTGGCAGGCAGCACAGCAGAGTGTTCCTCGCCCTGGGTCATGTGTTTGTCCGCGTTGTACGTAAAGCACATTATTCATTTATTACTTCAGTTTGGATACAAACTCCTTCTAGCTTTGTATGTCTGAAGCTTCGATAGCTCAGTTGGGAGGGCATCGGACTGATAAACCAAAAGTCGTGGGTTCGAATCCCAGTCCAGGACGGAATTTTTCGGGTCACTGGTGCTGAAGTTACAATTTCATTTCTTACATTCCAACTCCACAGAGTGCATCTGCTTCAGCATGCTTCACAACTATAGTTGTGAAGCACGGTACAGCGTGCTTCACAAATGCAGTTGTGAAGCACAGTGCACATCGTGCTTCACAACTTGGATGGAGGCACAGGGGTTACAGCACAGCAAATTTGAACTAAGCTATTTCACAAATAAGTTTGAGGGCTTTTTAGATTTCCCCAAGGTTTCAGAAATTGCATGTCAATATGCTTCACGAAGACAAGATCAGAGAAAAAAGTAACAGACGAGTTAAAAGCATACAAAGTCAATTTTGATAGAGTTCAAAAGTAAACTTTCAGCTTCTTTCTTTTTTCTTGGGGGTTCCCAAACTCAGCCTACAACCGAAAGCGTGAAGCGGCTAAAAGGACAACTTTAATGATGATCAGATGTTAAATATCAGCAACCCAGAAAGGTTGAAATCAGCGTAATAAACTAGTCTCAACGTCCGGGGATGTGGCGCAGTGGTAGAGCGTTCTACTTCTTAAACCAAAGCTCGGCGGTTCGATCCCCGCCCTGGACACTTTTCTTCACATCTATCAGATCCTGATTTCAACCTTTTACATTTGGCGACCGTGCCGTGTCCTTACCGCTCTGAGGAGATGAAGTCGTTTAAGATGCCTGGGAATGGTGGAATTGCAGGTCCTGTAGTTGGTTTGCTTTATGGTGGTCCTCGTGGTGCTAAGGGTTAATATAGATATGGTTATATGGTTCTTGTGTGATTTGGTTGAAAGGCTCCCGGCTTTGAAGAAGAATGAAGTATGATATGGCCTCGGGTTAGGAGGCAGCCGGGGAGCCGCCCTTAGGCCACATGGTACTTGGATTTGAGGACCGACCTGCAATTCCTGGAAATTCGAGGCCGAATTTCAATTAGTAAGGGGAGTATGTTAAATATCAGCAACCCAGAAAGGTTGAAATCAGCGTAATAAACTAGTGTCAACGTCCGGGGATGTGGCGCAGTGGTAGAGCGTTCTACTTCTTAAACCAAACTACCTACCAAACCAAACTTAAAGCCTACCTACGTTGGTGAGTTGTCTTTCTGGACAATCTACGCAATAGAGTCATTGGTTTGGCTGAGTGCGAACTTTTTGGCTCGCTTTCTAGTTTAAACCGTGACTCATCCAACTCAAATTCTAATACTACCTTTTGACATTTTTATGGACGAGTTTAACCAGTTGCGTGCAAAGAGGTATAAACATTACGTTCAAGTTTGTAAAACGGAGTTGAAAACGGATTAGTAGTTAGCTTATTTCCGGATTAGTTAAAGATTTAGCGACGAAAGTATTAAGTGACTTTTCGAGGCACGATGTAATGAAACGGAGTAACGACTTTGAAAGCCTCACGATGACAGTAGTATAGACGATAGACTTGTTTCGGACTTTTTGGCGATTCTTTAATTGTGACGGATTTAACGAGCGTAAAAACGTGGAATACTGAGTTTACATACGGATATCGAAACGGAATCTATATGCGAAGTATTAGTATTTGTTTTTGTGATCACATACGTTTGCAGTAGTTTTGTATGATAGCTAATTAATTAGTCGGTATATATACTAGCCTGTATGGTTATTCGTTTTGTTTGGTTTTCTTATGATCATGTAAACGTGTACAGAATAGTTAGTTGAGTTGATAATTTGTAGTCAGTTTTGTGTTTGAAGTTAGTTATGCATATTCGAAAAATCCTAAAAAGAAGTATTACTCTAAAAAACCCAAAAATATTTGCGTTATTAATTTGTTTTCGTGTTACTTATATTGTTTGTTTATTGATTATGGTTGTTTACGTACGGTTGTTTAATACGGTTACCTATATGGGTTTATTTGTGTTTTCAGCTAATGCTATTGATTGTGTACATATGTTTGCTTGTATGTTGTTGCTTCGTATTATAATGATCGTATTTTTACTATGCTTTGAATTATGAATATATACTTGTGAATTACTAAGCAAACTGTATAAAATGACATTTATTCTATTTCTCTTTATCTTCTCAAAGACTTTCTCTTTTTAAAGCACTTCTTCTTTAATTTTCGCTTCTAGATTATAATTCTTTTCTATCTTTTAATTGCATTGTCGGCTCTGTATAGCCATCATATTATAAGTGTATGTGTGTTTAATCGACTACAACGACGGATATAACGACTCCCATCGAAACACTAACTTCGATGTCTTCTGTAGATACAGCTCCGATCCTGACGTGGAGTTCATACGGGTTTGAACTCATCCTACGGTGAAACCAGAAGACCATCACCCTAAATTAAACCTTAAATTCTACAACAACAACAATGATGCTGCAAATTTATGGACATTACTTATTTTTAATTTTGTTTGCTCATTCTATGCACAATTGTTTGTTTGTGTGTTTTTCTAATCATTTTTGCCTTAATTTTTGCCGGTATATGCCTTATAATTTTTTTTGCCATTGATTTCAGTCATAATTGTTGTGCTTTATTTCTATGCCATGTACAGTTATTTTTTGCCATATATATATTCTTCACTGTATGATTCGTTCGTAAACTTTGATTCGTCTAGTTATGTAACCCCTTCCCTATATTTTTCCCCTATATATATGTGTGTGCTTTAATTTTGGTAGATATATATACGTATTTGTGTTTTCTCTTGTTTTCTTGGAAAGATCAGGTGATCTTTATTTTTTTATGCGGCGGAGGAAGGTCCGTGCGCTAGATCTTTAAAATTTTAGGTTAAAAACAGTTTACAATAGACGAAATTTTCTTTGTTTGCAATAGTCTTTACCTCATTTTATACGCATTGATTATTTGTTTGTCGTGTACAGGATACTTTTTTGTTGTATAGCTTAGTTAGGATATTGAATGTTATGTTGTGGTTAGTTAGGTTAGTTTTTGACTTTTGACAAGTAGCTTGATATATGATGTAACGAAAATTAACCTACCTACGTTTTGTATTTGTGAATCTTGTATTGGTTAGTTAGGATCTAGTGAACTGTGTATAGTTTAGCTATTTTTCTTTCTTATGTATAGCAGTGATAGTCGTAAAATTTTGTATTCTTTGATGTTCTCTAAAAATTGATATATTGTGTGCTTGCATTGTTTGTCTGTGAGTATGACTGCTGAAGCGCCATGAATGTTCTGTTTAATTGTTGTACTTCTACTTTGTTTGGTTTTCTATTCATAGAGGTATTTGGGTATATTACCTTTTCTATGTGGGTCGTTCCCTTTTCTTTTCTATTTCTGATTACTTCTTTTCGCTATACTTAGTTTGGTTGCAACTACTTACTGTATTGTTTCGTTTATTTTATTCTCCCTGTGTTTCGCTATATTTCGCCTGTCTATGACTTCCACTTTGCTACCATTTTCTAACTTTAATTTCTCTTAACTTCTATTTGTGGTTTCTTTGTTTTAACCATGGGTAAACGTGCCAGGATACGTGCCTCATAACTGGTCTCATGGGAATTGTGTGAGATCTATGTTTACCTTTGAAATTCTTTTTAATTTTCAACTATTGAATTACGGTAGCATCTCTTCTCCATCTTGTATTTTAGCAGGCGCTAAAATTTTTCTATCCAGGGGAGGATGTTGAGAATCAACTAAAAAACCAAGTGTTGCAACTTATCTTAAAAACAACACTAAAATTGATGGTTGCTGTTTGTACAGTCTTTAGTCTGTTAGCTACTTTGATCAGCTAGATCTGATCCATCAGTTCAGTTGTGGTTCGAATAGTCATACGAGTTGGTTGGTTGTCCTCTATATGCTTTTCCCCCAATAAATACATTGTTACGCCACTCAGCCTTTTAGTTGGTTATGGTATGGACATCCAGGGTTACAGCAACTAAGGTAACTTTGTAGAATAAAGGTAAATTATTAGAATAGGCCCGGTCTAGGAACCTGCAGTCGCACCGCCTCTTAGACCTAGGTTAAGTCCCAGACAGTTAGCTTAGGTTTAACACAGACGTCAAATCGATGGAGCAAGCCTCAACCAGGGGGAACGGGTGTGCACAGCAAAGGCAGTAGATGACCGAAAATAGGTGTCGGATAAATCAACGTGAAGCTGAACTGATGAAAATGCATCCCGCTCTTCACTGATAGACTGTTTATCCCGTAGGCAGTTCCGTGAGAAAGAAAACTAAGGCGCATACTACTCAAAGCACCTTTCCGCAGACTGATTGTTTAGAGAGAGGGATAGAAAGAGAGATCTGGAGCCAAAGAAAGTGCCAAAGGCCAGGGACCTAAGAATAATATCACAGCAGAGGAAGGTGATATGATCCGGGGTCCAAAATCTCAGGAATTGGGGAGGCAGTTCAGACCAGGATTGGCAGCAACAATTTGATTGGCAGCGAATCCACAGGCACGGCAGTGGCAATTGACAAACCTGAATTAAATGGGTTAAAACCGTTAGGATTTCACGATATTTCCTGGGTCCAGGAAATTGTCCCCATGAAGCTGAATTGCAAGTTTGAAGAATCTGTAAAATTTCGAGGAAGTTTCAGAGTGCCTTCTGAAATTTAACATTGCGGGAATTTTAAGTTAAAACTGAAATCTGCGATTTGTTGGAATTAAAATTTTGATTTAGGCTTCTAAAAGTTTTAAAATTAATTTTTGAACATTTAAAATTAAGCCATTTTAAAATCGAGTCAAATTTTAAATTTTGAAAAATTTATTAAAAAATTTTGAAGACCAAAATCAAAATTCTAATTCCAACAAATCGCAGACCTTATTCAGACCGTTCCAATGATACCAAACAAAGCTGGCTAGCATTGCCCAGTTTCGAGATTTTTTGACACTACACCTATAACGTAAAACTTTTAACGTTTCCTGTGTTGAACACATGAGACCTCAACTTTGAGGTGAAATTACTTGACAACCCTACCATTTACAACTTTAATTTTAAAAACTCGTTAAAATATACCGTTTGGACCATAAAATATGTAAAATCAGCGAGATCGGAAAAGTCGAAATATGACTAAAATTTGGACCCAGTCTTAATGGAAACATGAATACGATGTTTAAAGATGCTGGTATCCTTCTGTACAATACTTTTGTAGTGATTTTTCAATTTTGCCAATTTTCAAAGTCAATTTTGGGAGTTAGCATGAGCTTTATTCATCGTTTTAAAGCTCATAACCCGTATATTCACATGAGCTTAAGAAACTAGCAAAATTAGAAAAAATTTTGGACATGCTGATATCTGACATGCTGAATATATACCAAACATTTTTGAACATCGATTTCTCAAAACTGCAGAATCGGACATAATTTATTCTTGTGCCATGATATGAAGGACATGTGGGTCGAAGGACATTTTTGATTTGGCTCGTCAAGTCACAAGTCACACCAAGTCACAATACTCCAGAAAATCCGGCAAATGTGCAATGACACGAAATCCGAAAATTTGTATTCAGTTTTCTCGCAACTGGAGACTGAGAAAAATTTCTGTTGACTTGTGAACTTGTGTGACTAATGAAGAAATCGGCCCCAGACGCACAGACACTGCAAAGCCTTATAGACGGTTAATTTATCGATTTTGCCAAGTCATTTCTATATACTTTCGTTTACAAAATGCCATAGTCTTATTTTGAATTTTATAAGCCTTGAAAACCATAGTTCACCAATCACCATAGTCATGCTAAGGTGGTGAAGATCATGGAAATAAAAAATTTTCTCGGTGACATTTTGGATTTTCCGGAACACCGGACCAACGGGTCACTGGGTCACCGGTTCAGAGCGCAACCCCACCTTGTCATCGGGTCAAGTCCAAGTGACCCGGCTACATCACTCAATTGTACGCAGTTGTCACACAGAAAACTGGTGTTAAGGTGGTGATTCCCTTTGGTCACATAAAGTTTTCACCATTATTACTCATTCATTACTTGGAATTAAGAAGCCATTTTGTATCAAAATGTAGCTTGACATTTTCACTTTTTAATGCATGCCACGAAACTAATGTTGCTTTTCTAAAATATTTTTAACACATTTTAGAAGAACTATAATTTTCCAGAATTTTTGCAGACTCAAGTAAATTTTTTCGCGAGACATCGGTTATCTTTCGATACCTCCATCAAATAGCTGGGGACGATTTTTTATTTATTGTGAAATCGCTCTTCGTTATAGAGAAATAAGCTGAAATGTGTGGGTAACCTGTATTTTGCCTAGTTTTTCCAAATTTGTCAAGCGATTACTTTAGCTAGAAAGCAGCAATCGGGGCAACTAAAAAATCGTCCCTGGGTATATTTGTGCGGAACACATTTGTTCAGTAGCAGCCCTTCAGCTTGCGTGGTGAATGCTCCACAATCTTTGGAAAAAAATTGGCCGTGTTTTTGCAAAACCTACATTTTTTACCATAGCAGCCTACAGGATAGCAGTTGGAAGACGATCATGCGTCGGATAATTTGTCCCTGTGAGACCTTCAGATCGACGCCCTTAGTTTGATTTTACGGCTTGCGTAGTTCACGAAATGTTGGATTATTTGATTTCTGCAAAAATGCCAAGTTTTCGACGCCAAAACAAGAAAATCGGCTATATCTCACGGTAGAAAAAAGCTAGAAACTGCTTTAAAAAGCAAAAATGTGAAGCTCAGTGAGGTCATTCTAATAAATATAGTCATAACTGTATAGCAGCTGCCAAACGTTCAGAAACTGGGAAAAACCACTCTGACCGGAAATTTCGAATTTTTGAATCGGGATTGCGCGGAGAGTGTTAGAATGCTAAAAGAACTTATTTCGGAAAGTGTCATCGAACTTCATCTTGATTTACGCCGCCAAATAACAATATGTGCCCAAAAGGAATCACCACCTTAAATTCAAATTCAAAAATGTCTTAACAGCATGGATATTCAAAATTAATATTACCATTTTCAGACTACAGACCTCAGGTCAGAGCCTCTGACCAAAGTAGCAGCATACTGATAAATCCTCGCGTCGCATTGTGTAGTTCGACACTTCAACCTTCAATTTGTTATGAACAGTGAACAAAAGGTTCCAACTGTATTATTGTTGTGATCTTTAAGATGAAAACCAATCGCGGAATTTTGCTCTTAACTTTAAGTTTATATCTTACTTTCATCAGAAAATTCATTTCATTTTAAGTTTTATTTATCTTAAGAACAAATTAAAGTTCAAACGACAGTAAAGTGGGAATTAACATTAGGTAACAGAAAAGGTGCCTTCATAGTCACGCACGAGTACGCGCGTCAACGCACGCTGGCGTGCATCTCCTAACTAAATTTTTTCGCAGATCGGCACGCAAAAACAATGTGTTCTTAAAAAATTAGTCAACAAGCAGGCCCCTAAAAGGGGCATCATTCCTTCCAGGCGGTTACCACACTGTGTAAATGCGGTCGTCTGTGGGAAGCTGATGACTAGACCATGCCCTTGGCAAACTTTAGTGCTCAGGATATTTACGCTCGCCATTGGAACACATGAACAGTTGTACTCATTTTGCATAATCTGAAATTTAGTTAGATATGCCAGGGAGTATATAGGTAAGTAGACTGTTGCTGACTTGCTGATACTGTTCCTTTTATAATTTTAAATGTGATAAGTACATAAATAGATGCTAAAAATACATTGCTGGTACAAATGGGTTTGGTCACGTCATAAAATTAAATCTTACTACAAACTGGATAGGCGAACGACCATACAGTAACTAGGGTAGGATCAGGATCCTGGGGTGGGCTTGTCCCAAGAATATTCTCAGGGGGCTTGTACCTTGAACCTTAATTTTTGAGAGGGGCTTGTGCCATAAGCATAAATTAGCGCTAATAGTAAAATATATTCACACTTTTAAAATAATTTGAAGAAAAAATATCAAATTTAGAAAAAATTCAAAAATTTTGATCTATTTCTTGTAAAAAATTCCGACAAGCTGGAATTTTTCGGTATTTTGGTGGAAAAGCCAGTTTTTCAAGCCATTTCTGCTAACCCTTGCCCAATGTTTCTTTACCCCTTGCCCCTGACTGCGGTAGGGCTTGTACTTTGTTGAGGCTTAGTCCGTCCCATATCCCCCGTATTAACCTATGCAAACGACTATAGGCTGACTTGTATAGCCCAAGTCTTCTCAGCTCAGATATAGCGTGTTTATTCAACTATTGTTGTAAAGAATTACTTATGTGGTGATCTCAAATTAGATTGAAACCTAATTTGCATATCGTGCTGTTCCAAAAAATTCCCTAAGCTAGGCCATGTGCTAAAGATAGGAGTACAAATCTGTAAACCTCTATAAACAACGTTGACACAACATTTTCCGAAACAATGATTCCGTCTCCAGACGGAATAAAAATTGGCTAGCAGTTAACTTCACGACTACAACCGAGCTCGTAGTTTCTTTACGCTCCGCTCACCAAGACTGGGGAGTCTTGATATTAAAATATCGAATCTCACTGAAGTGGTGGATGGAATCTGCAGTGGCTACAACAAACTAAATTACTGTTTCGCTGGCTTGCTTGATATGCATAGGTGTAACGGGGATTTGGGTTGGGGGGGCCCCCTCATAGTTACCTTTGGGGAGGGGGGGGGGGGGTTGGGGGGGGGTTTGATTCTGTAAGTACAGTACTAGAACAAAGTTGACCTCCCAAAATTGGCTAAAATGCTAAGGATTTTTGAAAGTCTGCCTGCAAGTATATATACGTATATATATCTTGCCAACTATCACACTTTGGCTACTATAAATTTGCATACGGGCATAATTTGACTTAGTAAAAAAATCTGACCATGTTTCCCCGCATTCGGTCCACTGGAGCGGGAAAACATGGTGACCAAATTTTCAAATTTTTGCGTACGTAAGCTTCAGGAAGGCGCAACTAACGCCTCTATAGGAAAGAGAATGCCTGAAAAGCATTAAAAACCTCAAAATGTGCCAATTTTGAGGCTTCTAGCTCGAAAATTTTATTTGCAGCATCAACATGCTAGGTTTCATCTATATAAAAGTTCCAAATTTTGGGGGAGAGTACCCACAGTTTCCTTCGGGGGGGGGGTATATATCCCCCCCCAAAATTTTTGACCAATTTTACCCCCCCCCCCCAAAGGTAACTATGAGGGCCCCAACCCAAATTTACTATGCATATCAAGCGAAGCCCATGCAAACAATAATTTGGATTTGTTGTAGCCGCATTCATCAGTGAATTCGATATTTTAATATCAAGACTCCACGGTCTTGGTGGCAGAGGCGAGCTCGGTTGTAGTCATTGAAGTTTAGCCAATTTTATTCCGTCTGGAGACGAAATCATTGTTTCGGAAAATGTTGTGTCAACTGTTTATAGAGGTTTACAACATCTTTAGCACATGGCTGTAGGGAATTTTTGGAGCAGCACGATATGAAATTAGGTTTCAATCTAATTTTGAGATCTACGCAAATTGGTGCTACAACAATAGTTGAATAAGCACGCCCTGTCACTGAGCTGAGAAGACTTGGGCTAAGTCGGCCACTGGTCGTTTGCATATACGGGAAGTGGGACGGACAAGAAGCTCGGCAAACTGCCGCGGTAGGGGCCCAGAACCAGACAGAGGTGCCAGAAATGGCGAAAAACTGGCTCCACCAAAATGGGAATTCAACTTTGTCGAATTTTGCAGAAATAGATCAAAATTTTGAATTTTTCTAGAATTTATTATTTTTTTTTGAAATTATTAAAGAAGTGTGTTATATTTATATTAGCAATTTATGCTTACATGGCACAAGCCCTGCAGGACTGAACCCCTGGCGGGACAACCCACCCCAAAGTCCTGATCCCTTTTAGTTACTGTATGGTCATACTATCCAGTTTGTAGTAGTTTTGGGCACATGATGACAAACATTTGTACCAGCAATGTGACACCGCATCTAGTAGCTGCTTCATTTAAAGCCAAAGGAACAGTGACAGTCAGCAATACTACTTGCTCCTGAAATATCTAACCCCAAATTTCAGGTGGAAATTGTACAACTGTTCATGGACTGGCAACATGCCCTGACAAAGTTGCCAAGGAGATGTCAGCTCCCTCATTTGCAGTGGTACCTGGAAGAATGATGCCCTTTGAGGCCTGCTGTTGACTGGCAAAGAACATTGTTTTTGCGTGCCACGTGGACAGGGCTCACGCCAGCATGCTACTCGTGCATTGACTATGAAGAACTTTTGCCTGTATTTTTAATGTTAATTCCCACTTACTGTCGTTTGGCACAATAGCAAGACTGAAAATAAAAAACTTAAAATGAAATAATTTCATCTTAAAGATCTGAAAACAATGTGACACTTTTGTTCACTACGTTCATAATTGAAGGTTGAAAGTGTCGGGCCCCACACAATGCGACGCGAGAATTTATCGGTATGCTGCCGCCCAAAATTCTGACCTGAGATGTAGTCTGAAAATCGTAATATTAATTTTGAATATCCATATATTAGAACATTTTTGAGCCCAGATTTAGGTAATGATTTTGGGCACCTGTGACGGCGGCAAGTGAAGTTCATTATTTTCAAAGTTCTTTAGCGATTGTACTCTCCGCTTGAGCCTCCCGATTCAAAATTCGAATTTTTCATGTTCAAGTGGTTTTCAGTTTTCTAATTTTGAATTTGGCAGCTGCTTGCTGCAGTTATGATATATTTATTAGAATGACCTCGCGAGCTTCACATTTTTGCTTTAAGCAGTTTCCGCCGTGAGATACCAGCACTTTTTGGCGTCCACTTGGCATTTTACGAGAGTAATCCAACATTTCGTGAGCCCATAAGCAAAATCAAGCTTAAGGGCATCGTTCTGAAAGGTCTCACAGGGACACAGAACCGCTCGACACTGATATTGGCTGCCCATCACAACAGGCTGCTAATGACAAAAAAATAGCAGGTTTTTGCAAAAACACGGCAATTTTTTTTCCAGATTGTGGAAGACATTCACCGCACAAGCTGAGAAGAGCACTCCTACTGAAGACAAGGTAATATTCTCCTGCAGAGACATTACAATTGCCCCATTGCTGCACTAGCAAAGTAATCATGACAAATTTGGAAAAAAACTTTAGGCAAACCACAATTACCATTTCAGCATTTATACATGGCTGAAAACATTTCTAATAATAAAAAAATCGTCCCCAGCGATGGAGGAGTATCGAAGATAGCAATGTCTCGCAGAAAATTTTACTAATCTACAGAAATTGCCGGAAAATTTCCATAGTTCTTCAAAATGTGTTAAAAATATTTTAGAAAAGCAGCACATTAGTTTCGATATTATAAAAATTGAAGCCCCATTTTGATACAAAATAACTTCTTAATTCCAAGTGATGAATGAGGTAATAATGGTTGAAAACATGTGACAAAAGTCACCCAACCAGTTTTCTGATATTCTTTAAAAACACAATTGACAGCCGGGTCACTGAACTTTGACCGAATTGACAAGTGGGGTTTGCATACTAACTGACTGAAAATCCAAAATGTCACCGAAAAATTTTGTTTCACCACCTTAGCAGCTTGACTATGTTGTTGGTGAACTTGCTGGTTTTCAAAAAACCCCTTAAAATTCAAAATAAGACTATGAAAAACTGTAAACGAAACTGTAGAAATGACGGCAAATCGATAAATCAACCGTCCCCTATAAGGCTGCGAGGAACCCGATGCTCATTAGTCACACAAGTTCACAAGTCGAACAGAAAATTGTCAGTACGGAAAACTGAATACAAATTTTCGGATTTCACATTTTGCCGGAATTTTGATATTGGCTGTTTTTGGTGTGACTAACAGTGACGAGCCCAGAGCAAAATCGCTCGACATGTCACTCATATCATGGCACAAAAATAGAGTATAATCGATTCTACAGTTTGTCGGCTGTTCAAAAATGTTTGGTACCGAATATCAGCATGTCCCAAGTTTTTCTAGTTTTGCTAGTTTCTTAAACTCGTAATGTACTGAATATAGCTTTAAAACGATGAGCTCCCCAAAATTGACTGAAAATTGGCAAAATTGAAAAATAAAAAAGTATTGGCTGGGGACATGCTAAACATCGTATTCTAAGACTGGGTCAAATTTTAGTCATATTTCGACACTCCGGTCTCGCTACCCACATATTTTATGGTCCAAGCAATACAGCGAGTTTTTTAAAATTAAAAAGTTGTAAATGTAGGGTTGTCAAGTAATTTCACCTCAAAGTTAGTCTCATGTGTTCAACACAGGAAACGTTAAAAGTACACGTTGCCAAATTGTAGTGTCAAAAATCTGAAACTGTCTGCTCACCAACTTTTTGGTATCATTGGAACAGTCTGAATAAGGTCTGCGATTTGTTGGAATTAGAATTTTGATTTTGGTCTTCAAAATTTTTTAATAAATTTTTCAAAATTTAAAATTTGACTCGATTTTTAAATAATTTAAATGTTCAAAAATTAATTTTAAAACTTTTTTAAACTAAATCAAAATTTTAATTCCAACAAATCGCAGATTTCAGTTTTAACAAAATTCCCGCAATGACCAAATTTCAGAAAACTTCTGAAACTCCTCGAAATTTTGCAGGTCTTCAAACTTGCAATTTTCAACTTTCATGGGACAATTTCCTGGACTGAAAATATCGTGAAATCTAACGGTTTTAACCCATTTGAATTCAGGTTTATCGAGTACCTTGCCGTACTGTGTTCGCTGCCAATCAAGTTGTTGCTGCCAATCTGGTCACCGAAACTGCACTCCCAATTCCTGGACACAGACCCCGGATCCTGTGATATTGTAGGTCCTAATACTTCTCTAAACAATCGATCTGCAGAAAGTAGTATGCACCTTGAGACCTTGCAGAGATAAACAATCTGGCAGAGAGCAGGATGCATTTTTCATCAGTTCAGCTTTCGATTGTTATCCATTTACCCTACGTGCTTTGTAATGCACCATTCCCCTGGTTGGGCTTTTGCTCCATCATTTGACGTCTGCAATAAACACAAGCTAACTGAAGCAAGGACAACACAAGGTCACAGAACATTCCCTAGGCCAGGGCCCTATTCTAGCAGCATTCTACAGAAATTGCAGCAATTGCTGTGGCCCTGGATGTCCATACCATAACCAACTAAGAAACTGGTGCTGTACAATGTGACTGACGGGGGAAAGCATAGAGGACAGCAACAATAAGGCATGCTATTCAGACACAACTGGACGATGGATCGGATCACAGCTGATCAAGAAACTGTGGGCTTAAAGCCATCCAGTTTAATTGTTTTTAAAAATTATTGCAACACTGATTTAGTTGATTCATCACATCCTCCCCACTGAGACTAGAAAGACACAGCCTGCTAAAACACAGGATGGAAATGCTACCGTGAACCCATAGTTGAAAGTTAAAGAATTTCAGGTAAACATAGATCTCACACAATTCCCATGGGGTGAACCAGGGGCACATCCTGGCACGGTTTACCCCATGGTTAAAAACAAAGAAACACAAATAGAAGTTAAGAGAAATTAAAGTTAGAAATGGTAGCAGAATGAAGTCACCAGACAGGCAATATAACTGGCAGAAGAGCAAAATAAACAAAACTAATAGTAGTTGCAACCAAACTAAGTATAGCAGAAAGCAAGTAATCAAGAAATAGAAAGAGAAAAGGGAACGACCCACATAGAAAAGGTAATATGCCCAAAATACACTCTATGAATAGAAAACCAAACAAAGTAGAAGTACAACAATTAAACAGAACATTCATGCGCGTCTTCAGCAGTCATACTCACAGACAAACAATGCAAGCACACAATATATCAATTTTTAGAGAACATTCATTGAAGAAATACAAAATTTT
>JASAND010020158.1:0-12151 GCA_030248195.1 Trissonchulus latispiculum
GAACCCTGATTATTGTGTGATGTTATATTTTGGAGAATTTTGCTTTAATCTTGCATAATTTGTTACGACCACCACAAACTTACTGTCTCAAGAGCGAAAACGTTGCTCTTGAAAGTATTCTTCGATTCCTTGCAACGGTTCAAGGGATAACAAACAGCGAAAACTGATTTTTGTCGTCAAAAACTGACCTTTTGCAAAATCAAATAGAGCCAGATTTTGACAGCTTCAACAGCACAGGTAGGTTCCAAGCATTTCCACACTTGTACTCCAACGGGAGATGTTTAGGCTGATGTAGATCGATCGCTGATTGAGCATAGTAATGGAAATGTGAAATTTTGAAATTGGCTGCCGAATTGTTTTATTGTTAATTTTCAGGGTTTTGCATTTGATCCTTGTGTTCCTGAGAAATAGCGGTCAACCCTAAAAGTTTGGACTTAAAGTAGATAAATTTTACATTTTGCTAAAAATATCGATCTCTTATATGGACAAGTTAAGAGAAAGTAGGCCTTGAGAAGGGATTTCCTTTGAAACCTTAACATATAGATTTCCAACACTGCAGAAATTGCAATCAAGATTACATAATGATATGTATGATATCATTATACTCCTGCTGCAATGCCATAGGAAGCCGCTGAGATCACCAGGGACTTTTCTAGTGATTTATATTTATTAAATTTACAAGTGATGACAGTATAATATTTGTTCTTATATGAGTGAAATTTTATAGCCACAATACCTGATATGCATGAAAGAATTCCTCGGTTACGTCCTTCTGTAATAGGATGCGTGGTTTTGAAATGTCTAAAATCCAACGACTTTTTGAATGGACCTTTCAATTGCATTCCTAGAAATAGGAAATGGTATTTGCTTGCATTAAAATGCAAGGATATTGATATTTACACGAGAGCACCTGAAATTACTTAAACTAACTGAGTGCTGCGGCCATTCAATATAAAAGTAGAGTCAGTTCAAATCAGCATCACCACGCTTGGAGGCTCACTCTCTTCTCTCTTTTATACCTACGTATTCAGATCAGCATGAGGTAATTTCATCATTATCAATTATTATCATTATTATCAGTAGTTATCATTATTATTAGTTATTATCATTATCATAAGCACGTATGCACTTTCCGCCTTACAGTCATTACAGCAATGACTTGCTGTTGCTTGCTTGCTGTCCCGTAGCAAGCAAGTGCTTAATCACCGACAAAGGAGAGAGCAGTGTTTTATATTCTCAGAAACAAACTGAACTTCGCTAACCCACTGGTGCTTGAAACGCTAAGCTCTTACTTAGAGGTCAAGGCGTGTCGGTGAGGAGAGCTGATAAAACTGATAAAGCCCGATTCATGCTGGTCTTGCCGCCAGCCGGAAACACGCAACTTGGGATCCTATGAACCCCTCTCATTAAAACTCCGAAATTCTTCCGACTTTACTGCAAAAGGCACACATTTTCTGGCTTCTGCCGGCTCCAGTTGTCACGGTGCAGTTTTTCCTCTGGTCTAAAATTTCTCCCCAGAAAAACTACACCGGTGTGGATTTTCCCTGCGAAAAAAATTGTGTGAATTTTCCAAGGAGAAATTCTGCACCAATGCAAGAAATAATTGAGATTTCAGTTTATCAATTAAGTTTTGCTCATAATTATAGCAACTATTTATGCCTTGATGACACTTTTATGGAATATGATTAGCGTGAAAAGCTAAAATAATTATACATTACAATTGCTCGACTCAGGCAGAAAATTAAATTGAAATATTTATGAATACTAATTCTTGAAAAATCAGAAATTTTGTATGATTACTTAAGGTGGTGATTTCCTTTGGTCACATAGAGTTTGAACCATTATTATTCATTCATTACTTGGAGTTAAGAGGTCATTTTTACATCAAAATGCAGCTTGACATTTTCTCTTTTTAATGCATACCATGAAATTAATGTTGCTTTTCCAAAATATTTTTAACATATTTTAGAAGAAGTATAATTTTCCAGACTTTTTGCAGACTCAAGTAAATTTTTTCGCGCGACATCGGTTATTTCATTCGATACCTCCATCAAATAGTTGGGGAAGATTTTTTATTTATTGTGGAATCGCTCTTCGTTATAGAGAAATAGGCCGAAATGTGTGCGTAACCTGTATTTTGCCTACTTTTTCCAAATTTGTCAAGCGATTACTATAGCTAGAAAGCAGTAATCGAAGCAACCAAAAACGTTCCAGGGTATATTTGTGCAGAACACATCTATTAAGTAGCAGCCCTCCAGCTTGCATGGTGAATGCTCCACAATCTTTGGAAAAAATTGGTCGTGTTTTTGCAAAAACTATATTTTTTATGATAGCAGCCTGCGGGATGGCTGTTGGAAGACGATCGTGCATCGGATAGTTTGCCCCTATGACACCTTTAGATCGACGCCCTTTAGTTTGATTAGTTTGATTTTACGGCATGCATAGTTCCAGAAATGATGGATTATTTGATTTCTGCAAAAATGACAAGTTTTCGACGCAAAACAGAAAATCGGCTATATCTCACGGTAGAGAAAAGCTAGAACGTTGCTTTAAAAAGCAAAAGTATGAAGCTCAACGAGATCTTTCGAATGAATATAGTCATAACTGTATAGTTGCTGCAAACTTTCAGAAATTGGGAAAACGATCCTGACCGGAAATCTCGAATTTTTGAATCGGGATTGCTCGGAGGGTGTTAGAAGAACGCTAAAAGAACGTATTTCGGAAAGTTTCGTCAAATTTCATCTTGATTTACGCCACCAACCAACAATATGTGCCCAAAAGGAATCACCACCATAAAAGCATTGTTTTATTCAACTGCTTATTTAGCATTTTATTAACTTAAATAAAAATTGCGATGCGGTTAAAGCAGCACTGTCACTTTTGCGCCGGCAGTGGCCTTGTCTACGCCTCGGGCAATTGCATTATGCAATTTTTAACGCCAGAGTTCGGCCTAGCGTTACCCCCTCCTCGCTAATGCAAAGTTTAAGCAGGATAGATTATCACAGGCTCAGTAGTGTTACCATGAGTGCAAGATTAAAGATTTATGATATTCCTGGGATTTTTGGTTTTTGCTTATTTCAGTCCTTCATCTATTCAATTTTAGATCTTTAATTCTTCTCGTTGCTCTTGTTGAGCTCTGTCTTGGAGAGTGGTGGGGATGCGAGTATGCCGTTCAGTGGTGCGCAGACGGGTACAGCAGTGCAAGAATCGGCGACCAATCTGGCAACCCCTGTGATCTTGCCACAAACAATAACTGTGGTAAGCAATATATATATGTCGTAGTAATTACTGTATTCAGTAAATACTGTATTTACTGGCCGATTTCAGTAAATACGGTATTTACTAGTAAGAACGGTATTTTCTTTAAACTTCCTATCTTTACACGTAAATACCATTTTTACTGAAACTCGTTCAGTAAATACTGAATTTTCTAGTAAATTCTGTATTTTGTCTATATGTCGTAGTAATTTCTGTATTCAGTAAATACTGTATTTGCTGGCCGATTTCAGTAAATACGGTATTTACTAGTAAGAATGGTATTTTCTTTAAACTTCCTATCTTTACACGTAAATACCATTTTTACTGAAACTCGTCCAGTAAATACTGTATTTTCTAGTAAATTCTGTATTTTGTCTTAAACGTCTTTGTCTTTGTGTGTGGCTAGGGGTTCAAAGGGCATGCCGACGTCATATTTAAGGCCAAAGATAGGTCATACATTATCACAATATGTGCAAAGGGGGTGCATAAAGAACTCCAGACGTTAAAAGTATTAGTTTTCAAAATTAAGAAATTGTTTTATTTTAACTCAGTTTTTAATCAAAGTAGATACATGCTATTATACACGTACGTTTTCTGTATTTTCTAATACATTCTGTATTTTATACAGAATTTGAGATACATTATAAGTTAACTTAAAGTTTTAAACGGCTATTCGTGTATTTTTTAAATTACAAAAAGTGAGTAGGATTAAAATAATTAAGTAACCATTTTTATTTAATCGTAATTCATTATGATTATATAATACGTGCGTATCTGTTTTGATTTTAAAAACTGCATTAAAATTAAAACAATTTCTTAATTCTGGAAACTAATATTTTTAACGTCTGGAGTTTATCTTTATGCACCCCCTTTGCACATATTGTGATAATGTATGACCTATCTTTGGCCTTAAATATGACGTCGGCATGCCCTTTGAACCCCTAGCCACACACAAAGACAAAGGCCTTTAAGACAAAATACAGAATTTACTAGAAAATACAGTATTTACTGGACGAGTTTCAGTAAAAATGGTATTTACGTGTAAAGATAGGAAGTTTAAAGAAAATACCATTCTTACTAGTAAATACCGTATTTACTGAAATCGGCCAGTAAATACAGTATTTACTGAATACAGAAATTACTACGACATATATATAAACGCCTTTGTCTTTTGTGTGTGGCTACGGATGCAAAAGGAAAGCCGACGTCATACTTAATATCAAAAGGTAGGCCATACATAATCACAATATGTACAAAGGGGTGCATAAAGATAAACTTCAGAAGTTAAAAATATTACATTATGTTATATTAAATTAGATTATATTATATTATGCATTATATTAATAGTGACTTAAAATACACGTAATTGATATAATTGATTTTATAAACTTAACTGAAGTTAATTTTATAATTTTGAGAGCTTATATTTTTAACTTCTGAAGTTTATCTTCATGCACCCCTTTGTACATATTGTGATTATGTATGGCCTACCTTTTGACATTAAGTATGACGTCGGCTTGCCTTTTGTATCCGTAGCCACACACAAAGACAAAGGCGTTCAAGACAAAATACAGAATTTACTAGAAAATACAGTATTTACTGGACAAGTTTCAGTAAAAATGGTATTTACGTGTAAAGATAGGAAGTTTAAAGAAAATATCATTCTTTACTGGTAAATACCGTATTTACTAAAATCGGCCAGTAAATACAATATTTATTGAATACAAAAATTACTACTAGAAATATAAATATTAATTAGTTTTCAATTTTTTGGGTAGCACGCTACCATATTAACTTCAATGTCTTTCTGAATTTTCGACTGACCAATTAGATATTACTTTCATATGATACTGCTGTGCTGAGTGCTGACTCGAATCAGTCTGCTTTAATTTTAGGCTCCAGCAGTGGTGGGTCTTCTGGTGGTTCTTCGAATGACTGCACTGGTAAGACTCATTACAATAGTAAATACGGGTTCCATTTCCACCATTCGCATATTTAATAGTTACTGCACACAATGTTGATTGCTAATCTTTCCATTTGTTAGGAAGCTGATTTCACCATTTAACAAAATTTGAACACTGTTAATAGTTAAAGCATATATACTTTGTTTTTTCATTAGGCAGAATTTTCCAATATTTTCATTTAATTTGTCTCGTTTTAAGTTGACCTGGCCACTTTCCGAAGTGACGCCCTCACGGCCACAAATAACTATCGATCTACCCATCACGTGGACAACCTCCAAGAAGACGATACTCTGAATAGTGTTGCTCAAGCTTATGCCGAAAAGCTGGCCAAGGCCAACAGTGGCTTAACACACAGCGACGACAATCAGAGATGAAACCGGGTCACTATTTACTGACCCGGTGACCCGGTGACCCGGTCGACCCCTGACCCGGTGACCCGGTGACCCGGTGACCCGGTATTTTTGAAAATCCAGGTTTAAGTTTTCAAAAAATTAAAAATGCTTTGTTGGGGTGCGGTGAGTGTTTTTTACCATTTTGGACATTTTTGACAACTAAAATTAAAGTTAGGTAAAAGTTTTGCCTTCCTTAAAGTGTAGCATCGGAAGTGACTATTGTAAGTAAGCCGGAAAAAATCAAAACGATTTGCACGATTCTGCACTCAATAATGTGAAGTTAACTACATATATAGCTTTTTGAATCAAACGAATTGGAACAAAATACTTTGCCAAAGTCATAAAATCATCTAATTATAATCTAGGGTTTAACATTAGCACTTTTCTGTTTTATCATTATATATTTTAGTAGAATATTTCATTTAGTTGTATGATTGAAGTTTCACTCAGCGGAAATTCTTTGGAAATATTTTTTCGTATGGCTAGGACTCAGAGAATATGAAATAAAATCAATCACAATTGGTTCCTGAAGATATGTAGTGAGCCATATCAATTGCAAAAAATGCAAAGTAAAACTCAGAATTTGTATACCTTGTTTTGCTGAGATTTTCCTTCTTACCGAGATTTGAAACCCATAGTCTGACTCTCCCCCTCCAAAAATAATCTCAGGGCCCATGTAATAGTTTTCATTTTCTAGATAAGATTCAACGCAATCATTGTTGTTTCAAACCTAGATCTAAGCTTGATAGGACATTACAAATATTATGAGGACACTACTACAACGACAAGCATTTAAAAAAAACTACACGAACACGATTAAGTTAAGACTATGTCTATTGCTAGTTTTTGAGTAATTGTTGAAGTTTTCAGTTGGCAAAAATTGGTAAAACTTTGAAAAATATCCTATAACAGCAAAAAATTCCTCCAATCAAAAATACCGGGTCAAGACCGGGTCAGAGCTCCTGACCCGGTGACCCGGTGACCCGGTCCATATAGTGACCCGAACTGACCCGGTGACCCGGTGACCCGGTGACCCGGTAGTGGTAGTGCAGGATAGACTTTCCATGTGGTACAGGTGGTCCTGGATGAGTGGCATAGGGTTAAATCCGGCGCCGTGCCGGATTCGGCTTGGGTAGCAGGTGGTCGGGTTATGCCGCTCGCCGCCGAGGATGGTTTGGTCCGTCTGGATGGCCCACTCATCGATGGTATCTCCCCATTTCATCCCCTTGTCGGTTCGGTTCCCAGACTTCCGAATGGGCGCAAAGTCTGCGCATATGATTGAGTTTGGGGCAGTTGGGAGCAGTGTGGATCAAAGCATTGGGTCCGCATTTCCGCAGCCGCCTGTATGGGTGGTACATATACTGAGGACAGACGGTAGGGTTGGGCATCGGAAAAAAAGTCCCGAAAAAGGGTTTTTTTCCGTTTTTTTCCTTTTTTTCCGAGTGGCCTAAAAAAACGGAAAAAAGTCGGAAAAATTTAACCATTCTGGAAAGTTTTGAGGTATTCAATAAAACATTTTAGTGATGAAAGCAAATACATAGTGACGTGTATATTCGATTTGGAAGTACTGAACACTATAGAACCGTATTAAGACGAAGAAATCGCATTCACAACGGGAGGTCTGGGGGCAGAGTCTCCCTGAAGCTGAAGACTTTAAAAAATCGGTAAAAAACCCCAGTGGAAATCGTTAAACCTTTTAATTTAATAAAGCATATCTTTTTCAAAGTACACAATTTTGATATGGATTTACAGCCCAAAGTAACTGGTACGGTAAACTAAAACATATATAGTATTATACTAGAGGATAACGACAGAAGAAAAACAGAAACATAAAGGTAGGATGTCGAGGCTTTTAAAAGTTAAGGAAAAACATGTGGGCTGCGGACGCAAAATTTTTCAGCAAACAGTCTTCCTTAGTTCAAAACTTTTAAAGAAATTAGTAACATTTTGCTTCTGAAACTAAAATTTTCGGTGTGTTGCAGTGGCGCACCCAGAGTTTTCTGACAGAGGGGGGGGCGGAACCAAAGTTGAAAATTTTATTTTTAAATTTATTTAATTCTACACATGTTTTACAGACAAATTTCACTTTGAGAACAAATATGTAAGGCTGCCACAAGGCTTTCACAAATCCCCTTGAGCAAGGGACTAAGCACATATCGGTTCTCCGTGGGCTCTAGCCAACCCAGCTATCCATCCTTAATTGGTCGGTAAATGGGTTCCACGCATGTGGGAAGGTAACAGGAGACTGTGTAGGGCATCTGCCTTGAGGAGCTGGCCCCTCCTCCACGGTTGCAGTCATCATTCGAGGTGGCACTCCTGACTCAAGGGCAATGAAACAGGGGATGAGCACCGCCCCCCCCATACCCTGTAAGGGTGGGAGACTTCTCCAGGGGTAACCTTTACCTTTACCTAGTTGGCTTCATGGATTGAGGAAGTTAAATATAATTAAACATTCATATAAACCTAAACGCAGGGGGTCTGGGGGGCCCTGCCACCCAGAAGTTGAGAATTTTTTGCATTCTAGACATGAAAGCAAAATTTTTTCTGACCACTTTTTGCTGTTTCAAGTTATCTTAGTTGTCTTCTGGCTGGCGCCATGGTTTCAGATAAGGCATTTATATATAACTCAAGCTGATAAAATTCAAACTAAGCAACGCAACGTAGCTATAATAAACTGGGGTCTGGAGGCGGAAGCCCCCAGCTAAAAGCTAGAGCTTTTTTTAAAAAACAGCACCTGATATTCTTTCATATCCGAATATCCGCGTATTTTACGTTAACATATATATATATATATATATATATATATATATATATATATATATATATATATATATATATATATATATATATATATATATATATATATATATATATATATATATATATATATATATATATATATATATATATATATATATATATATATATATATATCCGGATATCCGGTAATCCACCTATTCGCAACATAAGTTAAAGAAATTTTTGATTTTGCAGTTAAAATTTTAATTTTTCTGCCCTTTTTTGGTGAGCGTAAACAGAATGAAACGTCTACATAATTGAAATCAGCCACCCCACCCCGTCCCGTATGCTTACCCTCAAAACACACAAAGAATGGTGAATTCGTGCCGAAGGCGCGAAAATTTTTGTTTTCCCTTCTTTTCCTCCTTTTTGCATCTTAATTTTTTTGACCTTGGAAACGTGACAGGGGGGGGCGGCCGCCCCCCGCCCCCCCCCTTGGGTGCGCCCCTGGTGTGTTGTGTTTTTGAAAAAAGTGTGCAAGAACACTGTAAAAACACAAGAAAACCGTGTACTGTCTTTTTAGATTCCGCAAGAAATGGTGCAAAAATTCCAGTTGTAATAGATTATATTTTTACACGGGGATATGAGCTTCGGTTTTTCGCCATTTTACTGTCCTGAGGTTGCGTAGTCAAAAATGTTAAAATTAATATCAGTTCAATGCTGTAGTGGCAACTTCAGCTTTTTCCTCAACTCATGATGCTAATTTACTCTCGTTTACATTAGCTATCTAGTAAACACTTACTACAAAAGTAGTTACTTTCAGACCAGGTATGGTGGTGGTCCACACTGCTTCACTTTAGTGTAAGATTTTTGTGTGTCATATTATATGTCCAGTCTATTCCTTATAATATATGCATTATATATGCATTATAATATTTATATTTTTGTTTTTATGTTATTTAATTTTCAGGCATCACACGTATAAAAAGATTGATGGTAAACAAATTGAACTATCGGAAGTTGGTCCTCGATTTGAATTAAGACGTATGTCTATGGCATTATCTAATTAAGAACTTGTTCGACAAATTTCCAGTATTATAGGGGGGCGCGAAAGCGACCCCCTATAATATGGGTGTAAAAGGCGCTGCGCGTCCCTATGAGACTCGTTCGAGCACCGTGCCAGCTCAATACTGAACGAAACTCGGCAAGTTTGGTATCGTTGGAATCTACACGACGAGTACAACAAGTTGCAAAAAAGTTTTGGTCAAAATTTTCAACTTTGAAAATTTTCGCTTCCGGACAAGTTAGGTCCGTTTGTTTTTTTTCTGTGTTAGTCACGCTTGGAAAAGGGCTATTTTGAACAGAGGTGTCGGAAAGATGTGAGTATTTTCAGCCGGAAAGTTTTATGTCTGGCATTTTCTGAATGCCGATATGATCCCATGGTGCGCGCTATATTTTTTCGCTGCACGGCTCTGGACATCGGTTTGGCCTGTCAAAAATAGTCTGATTGTTATTTTACTGGCGAAACGTCATTTTAAATATCTACAGTGGGAACAAGCTATTACGGTTTGTTGCATGAACAAGCAATAGAGGAGGACAGTGTATCTATCATTTAGTGAAGACGCATATATGGCACGGCCGTTACGATGAGTTATTGGGTCGGCTCAGGAAGCAGTTGGCGGTCAAAGTCAGCACGATAGCAGCAGGAACCAAGAAATACCGTCCAGATCTATCAAATGGCTGGAAATTATATGAAACTGGTGGGAAAATTATGTCTGGTAAGGTGAATCGGTAGCTATACAGGTTGGCATCTTCAACTTTCCACCGTGTTGTATGTGCTGTCCTAAACGCTACCAGCTTGATAAACAAGTTATCTATCTGTCACTGGTGGTCTGAAATTCTGGTACAAGGATATTTTTATGGCCATTTATTGAATCACCTTAGTGACACGTCTTGGTGAGACCATTGCTGATGTTTACTGTAGCAGTTGCAGTAGAGTTTTGGGTTATGGTATGGCCTATAACTAGCTGTTATGTGTTGCAACGTCCAGTTCACATATGGGTATAATAAACTGCTGTATGAGTTTCTCACCGACAGTAAGTTGGTATCTGGTTGTGGCCAGTGAGTCATTAATATGGCCTAACTATACAGGTAGCTAGTTCAATGAACATGAGGCAGAGCATTTTTGGTAAACTGCCGTATGAGTCTTCCATCTGATATACCAGTTTTGACATCTATTATGTCATTAGTATGGCCATAAGAATGGCATTCAACCTCAGATGATAGTGTCAAAGAACTGAAATCTACACAAGTGCAGAGCATTGCAACTGTGGCTTCAAGGAGATCTTCACTGGCAGTGCCAGATTCATGGTGCAGCAGTAGAGTGCTGCTGCCAGCTGGCACGGTCATGGCAATCTGAAGGTGCTGCATAGTCCTAGCCTTACACAAGGGCAGAGTAATGTAACCGTTGCATGAGTTTTCACCGATGTAATGGTTACATCTAGTTGTGTCATAGCAGTGTTGTCATTGAAGTGCATCATCTATAATTAGTTGCAATAAAGAAGTCAGGCATTGGTCCAACTTTTCATGTAAGTGGTGTAAGATACTGCAAATCAAGTTTTATGAGATTCCTACCAGTAGTAAAGCTTGCATTTGTAGTTGTTACTGCATATATAGAGTGCTATATGTCAACAATGTAATCATAAAACTATTACAAGTCACAAATGATGTTGATTTTTTGTCAAATGAGAAAGAAGAACCTGAACTTTTCAGCCTTTGTCTGTACTGACGATTAATGATTGGCGAATGCAAAAGCCTTTCACAATGAACGCTTTGCTTTTTAATGAGATCCTAAAAACAAATGAGATTATTATGACAAAAAATGTTCTGTGACAGCGAAAATGGCAGGTGAGACACGGTTTTGGGCGACAAGATCATAGTTTTAAAACTAATACAAGAGGTGAAAATAAAATGCCAAGGACTAGTTAAAAAATCAATAGACTAAGCCTGCTGAACAATCATATATTTGTGGTCATTTTGGCTCACTCCAAAGATATATGTCAGAAAATATCTCATTTCTGCCCAAAGGAAGCTAGAGATTTGGAAATATTAAAGCTTATTCCAAATAAATAATGGAAGCCTGATAGAAAAGTTCTGTAAGGTGTGTTTTTTCTAATGTCAGCAGAATCTTGTGTTGCTGATGAAAGTAAGTTGATACAGGCATGCATTACATAAGGAATAAGGAGCACGACCGCATACTTGCAGCTAAGGCTATAATCACTAAAGAACTTGTTAGCAATATATACAAGGAAGGTTGAGCATAGAAACTCTCTGGAGGTTTTTGAAGAGGGAAGGAGCCCAGCTGTTGCCATCCATATTAGGTGCGCTTAACCAGTCCTCCTGTGGGGATGAAGAACTCCACCCTCCCATATTAACGTTTAAAACCCAGTCCCCTGTCCAGGTTTTGCGTCCAGAAGTGTCTGACGCAAGTTTATCAGACGTAAATAAATTTAATCAGATCATTTATTTTTGCAAATTGAAGATTACCACCTGGCCAAAGTCAGTTCACACCAAATTTAAATTTGCCCAACAGTTTGCCCACTGAAAACTGACCACAGAGGTGACAAGGAACATTTATTATTATTAATTTCAAAATTTTCTTCATTTTTTTTGGGCTGCCGCCTCTAGACCTCTTCGTTGGGTTCCTGCCACTGCTAATGAATCAGATTGGGCTTTACTCACTTCCTGTCACATTTCTAAATAATACAATTTCATAAATAACACGTAACTGAACGAAGC
>JASAND010020159.1:0-163893 GCA_030248195.1 Trissonchulus latispiculum
CGGAGGAGCTATTTTAGTGCGCTTGCAATAAGGCAAAGCAAAATATGCTGCCGTTTTGATAGTCGCATTGGGCGGCCGTTAGCTGGCTGCCAGAACGGCCAACGGCCGGCTGGGCTGCCACCTGGTCCAATTAAACCGTTGTCAAACTTCAGATCTCTCTAAAACGTTGGGCCAAACCATTCGCAGCCTCTCTCCTCTTAAGGGGGGGGGGCTACGAAGGGGTTGGCGCGACATCGTCGGAGAGAGCAACGTTTTCGCCTATCGTTAGCCAACATATCAAAGTAAAAAGTTTAGGGTGGGCAACAATATTTCTCATATACACCGTGCACAGGACGCCAAAGTGCAAACTCTAGTTCGAAAAATGGGTTTTTGCAAAAGGCTTTTTCAGCTCTGGTGAATTAACGCTTTGACCGATTTTGTCAATTTTTGCTACGAATGTTTACTGTTACTCCAACTAAGTACTAAACGTATTCCGGCTTTCGAGCGCTGCTTGCTTCTTCAGCAATAACAGGTCAAAGTTTGAAATCTGGCAGAAAGTTGCGATGTGACCGTGCGCCGTTTTCGATCTAATAAAATTGGCAGCCCCTAGCCTACCCTAGCTTTTTACCAATTATTAGGCTCTAATAGGGGGAACTGTGGGTACGTTTCGAGGGCTTTGGTTTTCTGGTTAGTGTGCTAGCAAACTTTTTGTTAGGAAATAAACCTTATTTTTAGGGCTGAAAAGCTAGCTAAGCGCAGTAAAAATGCGGTCAAAAACTTTTTGCTCCGATTTTGCCGAAAAGGTGCATATAGGGGTTATTTGACCTGCTGAATCCGAATATGACGCTTCCTTCCTGCGCTTACAACTTACAAAAAGTCTTAGAGCTGTTTGGAGCGATCGCCATCCATGTATAGGTAGTGTTTTAGGACGGCCGGGCAGCCGGCGGCCGGCCGGCGGCTTTTGGGCCGGCGGCCGGCCCGGCTAAGCGTCTGGCCGTCGGGCCGGCGGCCGGCCGTTGGCCGTTCGGCCGTTCAGCCGCCGGCTGGCCGTTGGCCGGCGGCTGGCCGGCGGCTGGCCGGCGGCTGGCCGCCGGCCTATCACAAATATTTGTAGTTAACACTGCAATTTGAACAGAGCTACAAATATTTACAAAACAAATTCAAAAATGAAGGTGAATTTTATCCAAATAGACAAGGTAAAAATTGTTTTGATTGTTTTTGTAATGCATGATATAAATATTTTGCAATTTTCTGGCTCAGACACTGAAAAATATGTGTTGCTAACCACCGGCCAGCCGGCGGCCGGCCGGCCGGTGGCCGCCGGCTATGAACGGCCAACGGCCGGCCGGCCGGCCGTTGGCCGGCGGCCGGCCGTGGACATTTTACTGCGGCCGGCGGCCGGCCGCCGGCCGGTTCCACCCGGCCGTTCTAAAACACTATGTATAGGTACATACTTCCAGAAATCAATATGTATATATATATATATATATATATATATATAACATTTCTAAACATTGGAGCGAGGTTTGGTGACGTAGCTTTCAGCACATCTTGGCACACTCACTGGCCTGTAATGCGCAAAGTTTCAGCCGATTCTGCCACAGTACTTTTGGAGTAATTGACTTACATCTTCGAAATGGTACCAAATAACAGCGACAATATCTAGCATGTGATCTAGCACTGCGAACGCAGGGATTAACGAAATCACGTCATTTTTTACACAAGTTAAGACAGATACTTGGAAGTTGGAGTATTAATTGAAGCAAAGTTGAGTTTATTTGGTACACCACAGCCCATTAGATGTTAGTTTAATCTCCACCCTTATAGACCTATGTACAACACCCAATTTTTCGCACTTTGATTGTATCACACAGAAAAGAATACAATGATCCAGAGATTATCTTACACGATATCAAAGCACTTATGTCAGAACTATTTCTGGAAAATTTGGGTACCGTACCTTGCGACCAGGGCGAGGCGAAGTTTTGTGTACGTGTCATGTCGAGCTTTGGACCGACAACACCAACTTCTGATGGCTCCACAGGACACAACGCTGCATGAAATTCTTTCAAACTTTAAACTATTTTGCACTAAACCTAATACTATTATATATGTCGCAAAAAACTAGCTAGTTTTCCAACATCGAGCTTTTAGTGTTATGCGTAGCCCCCCTTAACTTCAGATAACTACTGTTACAATTACCATTAACGTATTGAACCCGGTATGAAGGTTGTGCACATTTGTTCACATTCCTGTTGCGGCTCACTCTACTGAAGTTCCTTCTATGGCAGCTCAGTGAGCTCAGTGATACCTTTGCTCTACCTATCTCAATGTTGCACGGTCATAACAACTCACTTTCACTTTTCGCTGTATGAACTGTTTATTTATATACCTATTTCAGTTCAGCAGTTTATTTTACTATTAGTAGGGAGCAGAGGCATATTACAAATTCATAGGCAGTGGCCAATTCCTAACATTTCCTATTTTTTACAAGCTGGCAGCAAGATTGCCAAATTCTATCAAGACTCTATGTTAGAAACGTACAAGACGATACGGCTGATACTCTAAACCGTTACAAACTTGTTTTACATAAATTGTGCTTACAAAATTTAATTTTTATGTTACACAGTTTGTTCAAATTGTAGAGGTGAAGGTATGCATGCGGTTAACTAACACCGTCCAAACGCGCCTTGGCTTCTTGAAAAAAGTCACGGACCGCTTATTAAAATTCCCGGTAATTATTCCCTTTGCACGAACAAGCAGCCTAATCGGGTCTTTCCCCCCCATAGCTTCGTAGAAGTACTGAAGATGCACACTTTGACGGATTGAGTTGAAATTTGGTAGGGGTGGGTTTTCGGACCTGCTGATTTCAAAAATGCAAAAATTTTAAAATTTTAAAAAAAAATTTTAAAAATTTTAAAATTTTAGTTTGGTAAGGGGGGACCAAGGGGAACCGAAAAATTTTTTGTCTTCGATTTTGCTGAAAAGATGTATATAGGGGTTTTCGGCGTCGTAGAACACGAATCTGAAATCCGTTTTTCGATCCAGCTTTTTGTTAGCTCAATATAAGCTAAAGTTCTAAGCTTAAGATGCAAGCTTAGCCTGAGCTAACGAAAAGCTGGATCGAAAAACGGATTTCAGAATCGTGTTCTACGTCCCCGAATACCCCTATATACATCTTTTCAGCAAAATCGAAGACAAAACATTTTTCGGTTCCCCTTGGTCCCCCCTACCAAACTAAAATTTTAAAATTTTTAAAAATTTTTTAAAATTTTAAAATATTTGCATTTTTGAAATCAGCAGGTCCGAAAACCTACCCCTACCAAATTTCAACTCAATCCGCCAAAGTGTGCATCTTCAGTACTTCTACGAAGCTATGGGGGGGATAATGGACCCGCCTAATCAGTATATTAATAGTGGTATTATATAAATTACTATTAGTTTAACATGATCAAATGTTCTTGTGTATGTACTTCATTGTAAAATCGTTTAGATTTTGTGTCTGACACAGAAAAACTAAACTACATTGCACACATCGTGTTCACTAGGATACAGTTATTCTAAGGGCCTTTTCGCGCGTGAGTTAAAAGAGTAGAGTTAAAATTTTTTAACTCCTTTGACGCAGCAGGCGAGTTAAGTTGAACTACTTAACTCGTTTAACTCGCTGCGCGAACAGGCCCTAACATGTTCGTTGAATTTGCTGTTCTAATGATGAATGCAAAATCGTACTACTTGTACAAGCAAATTTTGCAATTTTGGATTAGAAATTCCCTGCAATTTGTAGTTTAACATTGGACATCGGACATCAGCCAACTGAAAATTATTATAGATGGCAATTCGGAATTAGGTTCCACAATTTCTTGCGTTCCGCTAGCATTTAAGTTACAAGTAAGAAATGGGCGATGACACACAGAATCACATTTATTTAAGCAAAACCTAAGATAACATATACAAGTTGAATGTATGTTGTAGGCAGGAAGCAAAAGCTCACAAAAATAAGCTCAAGAACAGTTTACACTTTGGTGTAAAGAATGGTTAGTAATTATTTACATGACAAATAGCAGACTAAGTCTGAATTATGTCCTTATTTCGAAGTTATGAATGTTCGCGTCAGTCGTGAGTCAAAAGGAGAGTAAACTGTCAATAAATTCTACGAAAACAAGATTAGACCTACTAGGGTCTGCGGTTTCCGGTCGAATATTGGCCGGAGGACTGCTGGAAGTGGTTGACAGCTGACGGAAGAATTCCCAACGCCGTTGCTCGATCCCCTGAGGTCCGTCCGGGAAGGATGGACCCTCCGCAGGACTGAAGGAGGGCCAGACCGGGGTCACTGGCTCTCGACCAAGTCCCGGCTGATCACAGACCAGATCAGCCAGACACTGCATCGATGGACGAGTAGAGGAGCTCTGAGAAGTGCCGCTTCGGCGACCTCGGAAATGGGATTCTTTCCCGAATTTCTTAGGACCCCCTGGGGAGGAAAGAGCCTGCTGTGATCTTTCAGTGGGGGCAAAGATGGCTGTGTAACCAGGAGGCATGGCGTAGACCAAGGGCTTGTCTACAGGGTGAATAGACGGTATTCGATCCAAGTAGGGTCGAGGCGACGAAGGGGGCCTGTCATAGGCACCAGCGAATTCCATTTCTCCCCAATGAATCATGGTGTAGCAATTAATAGCTTTCAAAGACTAGTTCTGAATCAGAGCAATCCTTAAAATCCAATAAATTTTTCTGTGGCTTTTCCTGAATAATTAAAATTTGTAAAGCTTGAACTTTAAACAAACTGTACTTTACACTATAGAAATTACTGGGAAAGTGAAAGGCAAAGGAATCCGTTGCGTTGAATCCGTTGCGTTCTATTATTCTAGTTTAAAAGAAAACTATTAAAGTCCAAAAATATTTCTACCAAAAGCATTTCTTTGTTAAACTTTCATACTAATTAACTATAGAAATGAACAAATTGAAAAAGCGTGACTTCAGCAAAGACTAAACTCAGTTCCATCAATGTAATCATTTGCTAAATTTTAAAACTTTAAGGATTCTAAAACTGTGTGGGCGACTGCCGAGTACCGCCTACGAAAAAGTATATGCAGGAAAAGCCATTCAGAAAAAACAACTTGGCAACGGAGTGTGGACTGAATTTTTTCTATTCAAATTCAGTCCTTTATAACAATCTGTGACTCAGAAGCTGACTACGCAAAAACACCCGTTTATTCAATTTCCCCCTCTGGAATTTCAACTATTTTAAAAATCTACATTTCAATCACAGATGTTACATGCACTTATGTGCGCAGTATATATTAAGCAGGATGCTCCATTTCATATACACTTTCAGCACATCATACGCACCACACATCCATATCCTGTAATATGTTCACGCTAACTTGATTCCTACGCAATTACGTATACAATTTAAAATTATTCCAGCTGGGGAGTATTGACTCAGCCCCCTCTCTACCCGAACCACATCATGTCAATTAAGACTTCAAGTCTGTCATGTGCTCAGTTCTTGGATACAACTGAACTTTATCTTTCATGAGTAAGTAAGCTAAAAAAATAGGAATGAATCAGAAAAGTAAATTCTGTCTGAAAATAACTCCTTGCAAAACTACTTTCATATAAAATAAAAGTACGGAAATTCGTAACCCAAGGTAACCAGATACCTGACAAAGCTAATTCCACCTGCGGCCAACTCTAATATGAGGTACGTAACATACCTATATATAAAATTTGCTTATATCACCTATTCTCCGCCAGTGACGCAGTATTGCACAATCTATCAGTGACTCAGAACTTTTACGTGGGAGTCGGTTTCACCCTCAGTCGTGGCGATTCGCTGACGTCATTTGACGCAACTGCCATGAACTTGTCATGGGGTATTGGAAACTATACATATATAGACTGTGTTATGTCCACAATAGACATCGATTTCATATCAAAACGCACGCCCACAACTATTATATCAAGAAATTTAGAAAGGATTGGGAAGTTTGAGAATAAATAAAATCACATCATGACGAAAATTCAAAATATTCTCCAAAAAACAGGTGAATAAGAAGCAGCTGTTGAAACTTTTTGTTTACCTTTAGCACAATTTGAACTCCTTTGAGTGACATTGAAACTGGTTTTCTATCCAACTTTAACTTTGTCGCTTTTTCCGACAACAATAACGAAGTCAAACTTTACGGGGAGGCATCAGAAACGGGTTTTTAACAAGCGATTTATTTTACATTTGGCATGGAACTGGGCAAAAAATACAAAATATGGCCATTGAATTAAACCACAATTTTTTATCAAATTTCAGAGTTGTTCATGCACTCAGAACCACTGCAGCGAAAATCTTCATGTGCAGACAAAAATGAGGCCCAAACTCCAAACTTGTACTGTTTCATTCAACTATAAGCAGTTATGCTGAATGCTGAGGCCTTAAACCGGACTCCTGAATTGAAGCTTGAAGCTCTTTCTTAACTCATCTATCGCTTGAACTGGGTGCCAAATTTCAGCCAAATTTAAATGGCATTACGGCACTTACGGGTTAAAATAACACTGACAGTCTGTGATACACTGACAGACAAGTGATCAAAGCAAAGCCATTAAAGCTCTCTTGACACACACTTTATCAGTACAACTTCTCAGATATCAAGCATTAGCCTAAGTCAACATAATCAGCAACTAAGTACATCGCCAAGAACTACAAGGCTAACGGCCGTTTGCACCAACTTCGAGATTAGCTCAAGCTTAAGCTGGAGCTAATCTCGAACTCAAGATCGGGTAAGCTTGAGCTTATCTCTAACTTCAACCTCGAGGTTATCTCTTGCACTAACTGATTTCTGTTCCAGATTAGTCAAGCTGGAGCTAAGCTCCAGCTAAACTCTAACTTGTGGGTTATCCAATGCAATGCTGTTAAAGAGTCACGTGCTAAGTGATAGGGCCAATCAAAAGCTAGCAGCATTTTTCAACTATTCTACGTTTACTTTACACATTACAATTGCAGTAATTCGCTTAACAATGAGGATTATGATTGCTTCCAAATGTCTGCAGTTGCGACGACGACTGCTACCTCCTACAGTTCAAGTTTACGAGCACGAAGGCAGCGGTTAAAATTAATGTTTTTGTGAATGATAAGAACATTTACAAAACAACACTTAGAAATTACGTTGTCTAATTTCTGCGGAGTTATTGCTAACAGTTGCAGATTCCTGTAACTGGGCATTCAAATTTGAGAATTCAAATTATATGCTTTGTTCAACGCGGTTATTTTGTTGTAAAAATGGTCAGAAATAGAGTCAATCCTACTCTTGACCAGGATTGAAATTTAGACGCTCGAGATTAGCTCGAGGTTGAGTTAATCTCAAACTTTTGTTGGTGCAACGCTCTTGCAGATAACCTCAAGCTAATCTCGAGCTAAGCTCAAGGTAATCTCAACCTGGAGCTTATATTGGTTGGTGCAAACCGGTGTAAGTGATCAGGAAAGCTGAACATGGAACTAACATACATTGAATAGTCCTGTGACGAGCACAAAACCACTTTTCTGTTTCTCAATCATGTATACGCATTTTTTCAAATCGGCATTCTTTCTGAATACAACTATGCATACAATAGATTGCATAAATCATCACTTATATTTAAACAGATTACAAATATACCTAAACATGATCAAACGTTCAGCTGTGATTAAAAAAGCTAAACTCTCTGGAATCCGGATGCATTATTCTAAATTGCCATGCAAATATCAGTCAGGAATTTAGCAAAACAACAACATCTAATCTTACTTTTCAAAACCACATTGTCCTCATCGTCAGCCAAATCCAGGCTTATCTTTGGCGACTGAGGATCGTCTTGAGTCAGTGAGGTCTGCTGACTCAAAGGAGGGGTCCAGTTTACAAAATGCGGGTGTTTATGCCAAAAGTTATAAGCAGGAGGGCTCATAACACTAGTTGTGGGAACATCCAGCAGGGATTTGTTGGAGTCCGTTCGACTGGCCAAACATTGGAGTGAAGGCAGCGGCCGCTGTTTTGGCATCGGACTTCGCTCTCGGTGTCGGAAAAACCGCAAGTCCCGTTCAGTACGATTACTAGGACCAGCTGCAGCAATTTTCGACGTCGGTACGACTGGTTTTTGCCCGTCAAAAGCAACGTGGCCAGGAGAAACGGCATAGAAAAACGATTTCTCTACCGGGTGAATTGAAGGGGGTTGTTCAGATCCAATTGTGGGGACAGGGGGACCATCGTGTCCGATTGAATACTCCAACTGCCCAAAATGAATCATTGTTGTGATATAAAATTGTGTGTATTAATGTTATTCACTAGAAACTTCAATAATATGTAATAAAAATGCTACAGGAGAATATTTTCAAAGAAGACCTATGCACTATGCAGCTGTTACCAAAATCATAATGTTGGTTGACATCGACCTGAAAAACAGAAGCTTTTGCTACACCCCAAATTTTTACGCCTAATCCTCTAATTCCAAATCTCTGGTGCTTTCTACTCATGTCAAACAACCACACTCTCTCGGTAGCATTGTCATGCTATTAATACTTTATGGACAAAGTTGCTAACACGACCGGCTACGGTATTATTGCCGAAATTTCCGGGCAAACTGCAGATCCCACATTTCGCCATTAGTGCACCACAGTAGAAAGAAATCTAAAATGATGTATTCTCACTAAGACTATCACTGTGCTGAGATATACGCTCGTTTGCACCAACATCAAGATTATCTCTAGCTTAAGCTAGAGATAATCTTCAAGTTCAAGATTGACTTAGCTGTAGCTTATCTCTAAGTCTGAGTTACAGATTATCTGCTGCACCAACCAAAATTAGTTCGAGATTATCCAATCTACAGCTTAAGCTCAAGATTGTCTCAAGTTAAGGATTAACCAATCAAATTCTGCTTTCCTATCATGTGATGAACCGTCTCACCAATCAAGCTACACCTTTCGTTTGTTTTAATACGTCACAATTTGAAATTTGAAGGTTTTCTGTCGACTACAAAATGACATTTACTTGGGCGGCGTCAGCAAGGAGCATATTGTGTTTAACCATATTATCTAGTTTAAGCACTTTTAAAAAAGGATTGTTTGTAAAATCAAATAGAAAGATATTTGATTTATGTATAAAATATATTTATTTATTTCTGCATGTGTATAAAACTAAAATGTTTTGAATATATTGATATAATTTACCACTATGTATTATTTAATTTGCCATTGTAAAAGCATCTTGATCAATTTTGGTGAGCTATGGTGTACGGTTGTTTTGATTTTTGATTTGAATCGAATCAAAAGTGTTTTGATGCGACTTTTGATTTTTGATTAATCGAACTGAATCAAATCATTTAATATTTCACAGCAAAAAATCGAACTGAATCAAATCTAACTGAATTTTCAGAAGCCAAAATCGAACTGAATCAAATCAAAACTTTTGTCCAGGAATCAATAATTTTGATTTTGATGCGATTTTGATTCACATTTTGATTCAGCAGAATATATGCTAAAAACTTTCACTAGTCTCATATGTACTTGTAAACTACTTTTTCATGCATGCATATTTACGAGTACTGTTTAACCTTTTTTAGTTTGGAAGGCTATATTGGCAGGCATTTACTGGATTAAGGTTTATTGCTTTATGAAGCCTTTTGCGTTTCGAAAGACTGTAAGATCATTATCTTTACATTAGCTATAACTTTTATTAAGATTAGCATGCAAGGATTTCATTAAAGCCAGGAAGTCTAACATATATTAAAAATCTCTACGGCAGCAATAGGCATTCAATATTATGAAAAATGAAAATTTTATGTTCTCAAAACGTCCTGAAATTTTCACGTTATCACTACACCAACCTCTGGTGAGTATGAATTAGGTTGGTTTAAATTATGTAATATTTTCAAAAACGCTAATTTGAAAAATCAAAAGTCGCATCAAAATTCAGTTTTGGTAAAAACTGCATCAAAATCAAAACTCTTTCAAATTGAAAAAATCGAACTGCATCAAATCAATTCATTTCTCGAGAGCAGAAAATCGAACTGAATCAAATCTGATGATTTTTCAGATGCGAAAATCGAACTGAATCAAATCTAAACTTTTGAGGCCGCATCAATACAACCGTACTATGGTGTTTATAAAGTATAATAATATTCAAAACTTGTTGTCCAAATAGAAGAAATGCTCATTTACGGTACGGCTCAAATGCAGACATCTCTAGTGGAAACCTCGAGATTATCTTGACCTAATCCTAGTCAGGGGTAGGATTGAAATATCAGTAGTTGGAGATTATCTCGAGCTCGCGATTATCCCCAGCTTTAGTTGGTGCAATGCTCTGTGAAGATAATCTCCAGTTAATCTTGAGTTAATCTCGAGATAATCTCAAGCTAGAGATTATCTCTTTTGGTGCAATCCAGTGATAGGTTCTATAAACTGGACAAACCTTAGGGTATTTTCATGAGAGTTTGATGGAGCTAAAGACAAGTTTTAGTAAAGATTTAGTTTTGTAAAATCATTGATATGGAAGAGGTAAAGAAGGAAATTCCAGCTTGACTCAAAGTCTATAAAATTCCAAATACTCTACTGTACTCTACTCTTTCTTGAAAAGGGTCTCAGTTTCGATTAAGTCTACTCGATAATAACATTAGGTGTAAGTCATCAGGTAAGATCTATTGCTGTTTTCTGTAGACGCCATAAAATAGACAGAATAAAATCAGGATTAGAAAGCCATTATTCTGGAGCATAGGAGGGAGCCGAAACAGCTAACATAGAATTATAGCTTTGACGTAACGCCATCAGGCTTATATCAAAACTAGTAGAGTAGAGTCTTTACGATAAACCAAAGCATTCATATCCGTCTCCAAAACAAAAACGTCGGGACGCAGGAAAAGCTGTGGATTTCTAGCACTATTATTACGACAAAAGACTTGCTATACATTGTGCTATTATGTTTCTGATGGTTCTAATGGGACTTAGAGTAAACTACAAAGTATTTTTTCAAAATATCTGATAAGCAGCAAATGAAACTATATATTAGCGGTAAAAATTCTAAGGTTGCAAAGACTTTAGTTAATATTGATCAGCAAGAGGGCTAAAATTTAGAACTAAATATCAGCGACAAAGCAAAGAGGACTAGGATAAATTGTGGAGCCTTTGATTTGAGAAATTACATAGATAACATCAACTTAACCCAATATTTCTCTGAAGAAGCTGACACTAAAAGAGCAAAAGCTTGAAACTCAATAATAGCCGGAAGGTATACGTTCGCTGGGACGGCGCGGAACATCCTAATTAACTACCGTCCTAATTTGATATAGACAGCCAGCAGTGCTGCATAAATGAAAATGAACAAAAATTACTTTTAAGCTTAATGCTAGCCGTTCTGATGAACAGATTAACATGAACAAAACTCATAATATTAGATTAAGGTTTAGTCACAGAGGATATGCTTGGTGGCCCGGTTAATTTTCTCCTTTAAGTTCGAAGAAGGATCAGTGGTTCATGGATGGAATGGGTCAATTTGAACGGTTTAAATGGCGGTTAAAATGCATGCCAAGTAGAACCGCGTTCAGGCACAATTTTAATCAGCAACGTGAGGAATAAGTATGGCCAATTTCAGGAAAAGGAGTACTGGCAGGCAAGCAATAATACAAATATAATAATTGACATTTGGTTTAAGACATGAACGGATCATATCAAGGATATCCCCCTAAGAACAATTCATATTGAGTTTAAATTGCACGTTGTTCGAAAGTCAACAGCGTGTTCGTTTCAATGTAGTGAACGACTTTGCTACATAGCTTGCTGCTATTAAATGTATTTGGAAAAGTTAGCCAAAAATTACTGTTTTGGTCGATTTTAGGTAAACTATGAAAAATAAAACACAAGCTACAGGAAAATGGTTTATACCGTTTTGGAATGAGCAGTTCCTGAGCTTTTCAACGATAACTAGCTTTGCTCTACTCTAACCTTGTCTCAGCCCCCGAGCTCCCGAATTTTGTCAACTTTTCTTGGGGGATTTCTTTGACACGATCTAGGTAAACTTTATAGAAGCCAGTAGTCAACATAACATAAACCAAATTATAGTGTATGAAATTGTAAATAACCGGTTCAGTCAGTGTATAAAGGGTAAACAACCAGCTATTTCCTACAAAAGAAATTGGTCTGAGACATAACACCACTGTCGTAGATCGAAGTAGGTGGATGGACCGTAGAAAAGAACCGCAGTCGCAAGAACGGAAGAAATAGAAAATAGACAAACGTAGGATAAACAATCGTCAAAATAAATAACGAAGTCATGATTAATCACCACTTTCTTCCCACTTTAATCTTCCTACGATGTTTCCAAACCCCGTAAAAAATCAAAGTTAGATATTAACTTTTTATCATTTATAACATTTACTACACGATTGCATTTTTAATTTTGCCAGTGTTTGCTCAAGAAAGAGTGAAATAACTATTTGCTACATTTGCAGTTAATTATATCATATGAGAGATATCTCAATTTTTAGCTAAAAAGTCTGAATTGATGAAAACAGCTCGTCAATACCTTTAAAAGTTGACAATCTATTTTGTTAAGCACAACCAGGCATGTTTAAAAGGCTCTCTTCCTTTATATAGAAGCCACTTTAAGGCAAACTCAAACTGAGAGAGAGTATGTATGTACCAAATGAAAGTGCTTGTTTTAGACCATAGCAGAAATCAATCGGCCCAAATTGCAGGCTTCATGTTTTACTTATCACCCAGCGATTAAGTCGTTGGTTGAAAAAGTTGTGTAGTCATTATCTTTACAGCTATTTAATTTTCTTCAAAGGAGAAGTACCTCAATTTTAAAACGGAACTAATTTTTGAATCAATTTCAAAGGATTTTTCATTAATCAATAAAATGTAATAAGAGAGGATGAAATAAGGAAATAACACTGCAACACCTGAGGCATGAAAGAAGCGGTAATCGACCCCTAAAACATTTGGTTAATAATGTGAGGCGCGCTATCAAAAATCTTCTAGTCTAAAACAAAAGCAACTTCAAATTTATAACCTCAACGCCTTTAAAACAGAGGCTTTTGTATAATTTGTCCTATCAAATACATTTCAAGCTTTAATTATTTAAGAGAGCTCGAAGAACCAGAACAAAATATTTGAGAGAATCTGTGTTAAGTAAACGCAGACAGGAATAGTTTGCCATAAGTAATGCTCAATTTAGTGAAAACCGGGATGGCTCTAAACTCAGCCGTTTTGTTGCATTAAACATGCCTTTATAGTCCTCAAGGAAAGTCCGGAACCGCAAAAAGAAATCTTACATATGCTTACTAAAATAAATTAATGTTTTATGTAATTATGTGATTCCAACATAAACACATCCATATGCAATGCAAACGAGCAGAAACAAGATAATCGCGAAGTAATTAGAGATTCTGTGAGCGAAATAGCAGCAAATGTGACTATACTTTGTACTAATGTCGATTTGATTGTTGTTAGAACTACAAATTATTTCAGCAATTACTATTAATTGGGCATTTTGCACATTAAGCCAGGATCTGAGTAAAACACTTGTATTCTGTGTACTCCGATTCCTTCAAAATTCAAATCATTTAAATTAAATACATTAACCTGTATATACTTCTCAACGAAGCTTAATGACAGCTAACTGATAACCTCAAATGCCTTTAAAATATTTATTACGTAAGCTTCTTAAGCTAAAGAAAAGGCTATCGAAATAGACTCTGTCCAAAAAATTATACAATAATCCCCAAGGCAGGGAAATTTTGGACTGGAAGAAGAGCCCCAAATAGATTCGCTTCAGAAAAATAAAAGCTTCTCAATTTTGCCATTTTCTCTTCCCTGTTTTTTGTTTGAATGAAAAATACATATGTATGTGCAACTTCTGCAAGAAAAACTTTCCGCTGCCCAGTGAAAAATAAGTTATATGTAAAGGTAATGTCTTTATACTTTATCGTGAAAGCCGCTAGTCGCTTAGTTGTTCCCGGATATGGCAGCGACGGACTGGCCATCTGTAACAGGCAACTGTAACAGGCGAGCAAGAAGGTGGCCAACTTGCAACTTTGTACCAGGCCGGTGAGCAACACTGTCAAAGAGGTTAAATTTATTTAGATAAAGTCTACAAACGTATGTAATATAGGAAGCTTTCCGGACTCAAGCCCATTACGGACCAGTCCATTTCGGCACGGAATCAACAATACATATAGAACTGAGTAAGGGTACTCACAATTGTAAATTAGCCAATCCGTAGCAACTCACTATATACTACAACATTTACGCAAAGATACATATCTATGAAAATAAACGACGAAACCTCACAACTACGAAGTAAGCATTATATGTAATATTCAGTAAAATACTAAAAACTCTGTCATACCGGATCCAGATAAAGGCTGATGATGTGATGGTGAAACTGAATCAAAGATCGGACTGAGAACGGATAGATCAGAATCCATCCTCTGAAGGATTGGCTTGAAAAATGCCGCTCTCTGACTGTTCTGTTCCGGCACAGGCCCAAAACCGAATCGGGTCCGCCAACGAGCCAAGAAGTTTTGACCGTCCGGACCCAAACTGGGGGCGTCTGTTGGAGTCAGGGGCTCATGATAGCGGCCAGGCAGAAATGGAGGTCGTTCTGGACTTTTGGAAGTGTGTCGGAAATAGGCATTGCTGTCCCGTCGTTTAGCAGGTTTACCCAACACAGTGCCCATGCTGCCCCAGGAAATGCTGTCCTTGGGAACTGCAAAAAATATGTTCTCTTCACGAGGTTGAACGAGCGGCAAATCGGCAAGATGCCCGCCTCCCGACTGCCCAGTGGATACGCCCACGTCTCCCCAATGAATCATAATTATACACAATCAAATTAGGGTTTCACAGAAAACAAAGTTCGCCAAACTAATGTTAAAAGTCGCTGTTTTTGCTGAAGCAAAATCGTTTTTTCGTCTCAATGAGCCGAGACGTCGTTTTGTTAGACTAACACCTGCAATTAAACGCCACAGTTACTAGTTTATGACTAATGTATAAATGTTTAACCAATGGAAACATCCTGCAGCAATCTATTATTAAATAAAGGGAGTACGGCAAATAATTCCATTTTTCTGACGAAAACATGTCATAACGTTTTCTAACTCATTTTCAATCACAAAACAATGCTGGACCCAGCGGAGATGGACCAACTAGCCACATGATTGGCTACATCAAACCACGTGGCGGCTTTACTTCATTTGTCTTGCATAGTGGTATGTATACTACAACAACGACTGCTATGTATGTAGCCAACAGGCAATCAGATTGTAGAGAAGGTCTCTCCGTTTGGTGTGGGGGAGGGGGCGACAGAGTGATTTACACTTTTCTGCAAGGGATTGAGGTAGGGTCGTCGCCAAAGCGTCATTTTCAAGGAATCTGACTGACGGTTAGCGAGCTCTCCATCACTCTCCAAAAAGGATCTTCTTTGGAGAGACACCCACAACCAAGAAAGCACCTCCTCTGGCGACGGCTTTCCTTCCCGCAAAAGGGACTTTTTGGAGAATTAAAATTAGCGTAAACTATGTAGGAAATAGGTATGTTTTGTCCACGCCCCTCCAATACGGAGGAACCAAATTTAGAAGCGGGTACCAATTCCCACTACCTACCCGTCTCGCGGACTGTAGGATCAGGGGTTTTTTTGGTTTTCGGATTTGCGTCAACCTTGCGTCCCGCTAAGTTTAAGTTGCGTCCGGTTAAGAAATTTTGCGTCCAGGTAGAATTTTTCTTTTATCGTGTTTTCTGTGCAAAAAATTGATTTATTTATAAAAATTTTGATAATTTCTTTAGTGTAACACTATTTAGACAATTTAGAAAGTCGATGCTGCTTAACATTAATGCAGGAATACAAAGGTAGAACAGCAGTAGGTACCTATAGAACAGCGATTAGGGCAATGTACACGGCGGGGGGTCTGGGGGGCTAGAATTTTTTGCAATTCCAGAATAATCCGCAATGGAAATGTTTAAAAAGATTTTATTTGGCACCTGTTGCATCTAACGCAATACCTTGAGTAATTTTCAATATTATTGACACACATTATTCCGACATTTCAATGTCATACATAGTTAAACTAACTAAAGTATTGAAAATTAATGAAACATTTAGGGATAGCATTGAGAAAAAGGTAGTAAATATCAAACGTACATTCAGTTTCAAAAACTCTGAGAACTTCTGATCCCTGAAAACAGTATTGAAAGTGAGTAACGGGGGGTCTGGGGGGCGGAGCTCCCCAGAAGTTAGAGATTTTTTGGCAATTACGGATTGAATCCGTAATGGAAATGTTTAAAAAGATTAATTTAGCGTCTGTAGCATCTAACGCATTTTGTGCGTAATTTTCGATTGTATTGACACACATTATTCTGATGTTTCAATGTTACAGATAAACTAATTACGGTATTAAAAATTAATGAAATAGTTATTAAATTTTTTTTTGTCGTGGTGCCCAGCACTAAATAGGTACTCGAAGAGACCTTTTATGTGCTGCTCCCCGCGGTCCGCTGAATGGCAGGCAGACAAGAGGCGGAGAGACAAAGGTCACGGACAGAAAACATGACCCCCAAGCAGTTCTGACGTGCGGTTATTGGCCCCTTAGTCCAACGCTAAGGCGACCGCAGTCACACTCAAGGCAATCGAGATCTTAGACGCAGATAGGGATTGCCCCCCGCAAATCAATAGTGACTAGGATGGCTGAAAACTATATACCCGCTCGGAAGGTGGGTGACAAAAAATGGAGTATCAAGAAGAAAAAGAAGAAGAAGCTAAGAAAGGAGGGAGAGTGGGCGGGAACGGCCGAGCACTCAAATAGGATAGTAGGAAAATCTGCCAATGCTTTGGACGATAAAATGTTTTAAGCCTATGTATATCAGTTCTACAAAACGCCTTAAGTGTAATTGACAAGAGGCAGCCGACACAGGGGGACCTTTTTCACCCCCCGCGCCTTTTCCTCTTCTCAACCCACCTCAAGCACAGCACAATGGAAGTCAAAACAACATGCATCGCCGAAATAGCTTTGGCATAACAGCATGCACCTATTGTTTAAAAAGTTGCACCTGAAGCAGATTAATATAAACTAGACAGATTGTTAGAAACTTAGCCGTGGATTGTTGAAGACAGAGGGTCAAAGGGAGTAGTTTAGTTTCTATCGTTGAAGTATTGAATGACGGTCCCATATCAGTTGTTGTCTGAGCTGAGTGACACCAATTTCAGATAAGTTGGTTTGTGAATCGGGGGTGATATCATAAGCCCGAAGACATCCAAAGAATGGCAAGCATCAAAATCCGTGCAGACAATATTGGGAACATTGAAGAAAATATTAAGATTCCAAAAATCCGAGAGTTAAAAGCTACTACTCCTTGCAAGCGTTGGATCAAAACCCTAGTTATTAAATTAATATCACTAAGAAGAAAGGTAGTCACTAAGAAGAAAGGTTGTTATGAAAACACAAAGTCCATTTTCAGAACTCTGAGAATTACTGATTCCTCAAAAGATCAGTGTAAAAGATCAGCGGGGGGTCTGGGGGGCGGAGCCCCCCAGAAGTTGGAGATTTTTTTGCAATTAGGAATAAATCCGTAATAAAAATGTTGAAAAGAATTAATTTGGTATCTGTTACATCTAACTAAAGCATCAAATGCTATTTCGTTCTTTGCGTAAATTGCAGCGTGTATGCGTGGTGTAGTATTATTCTTCAAAATTCTGTTAAAAACTCAAATGTTCACGGTTATGCACATTGTAATGTTTTACTTATTGATGTGAAATTTGTGAGTTCAAAAAGATCTATGGATACATTTGGACAACGACTTAAGAAATAACATTGAGACATGATCTTGCACCTTGGCATTTCACGACAAAGTGGTAAACACCAGGGGTCTGGGGGCGGAGCCCCCAGAACTCGAAGAAATTTTTGGAAAAAACGGAAAAATTGGTACTGGAAACATTTAAAGTTTTTACTCTTACAAAAGTGAATTTTCTCCCGAAATAATGTTGCGTCTCCCTTGCGTCCGGTTAAAATTTCGTTGCGTCAAGATAAGAAACTTTGCGTCCAGACGCACATCTGGACGCAAAAAAAACCTGTGTAGGATACAAGGTGGTCTTAAAAATTTATACTCCCTTCGTTTGTAATTTTATTTCTTGCAATGTTTTGGATTTTGGCCTATTTACAAGTACACGTTGTCACGGTGCAGTTTTTCCCCCGGTGTAAAATTTCCCCCCGGAAAAACTGCACCGGTGTGGATTTTCCCCCCGGAAAAATTACACCGGTGTGAATTTTCCGGGGGGAAATAAATATTACACCAATGCGAGAAATAATGCAGATTTCAGCTTATAAATTGAGTTTGGCCCATAAATCGAAGCAACTAATTATACCTTGAAGATGGAATATGATTAGCGCAATCCGCCAAAACAATTATTCGTTATATATAATAGTTTGTCTGAGGTACAAAATTATATTGAAATATATAATAATCTATAAAATTTCTTGAAAAATTAGAAATTTTGCAAGATTATAATTAAAATGACTGTTTTCTTCAACTGCTTTTTCTCGCATTTTATAAATCTTAATTCAGAAAAATTTTTAATAAATGTCAACTCTAATGTTTCCTAGGTTTGTAATATCTATGGTTTTATTTCTAAGTAAAAAACAAGCATATATCAAAGCATGGAATATTTTATCTCCGAGACCAAATCGTTTAGCAGAAAAAGGTACAAGGTCAAATGAAATTTATTTTTAGTTTATTTCATAGATATATTAGTCATATGCAGTCATCAATGCATTCGATAAAGGTTAATAAAGAATTTAAGTTCAATTAAGTCAGTGCTAAACTTCTAATCTTCTTAGGTTTCTGATATCTTATGTTTTATTTCCAAGGGCCTCTTCAATAAAGGGTAAAGTAAATTCCCTGTTCTAACTTCTAACTAGTTTTAACTCCACTCAAGCTAGAGTTTCCCTCTTTTAACTCTTTCTCGAAAGGGATCGAGCTAATTTTAAATCTACTATGCCCTTTTTTGAAATGGCTCTAAGTAGAAAATAAAAAACTGAAAACATACATGATTGAAATTTTGACAACTTTACATATACAGTCTAAGAGTTCAACTCAGAAACAGGTTAATTATAGTGAAATCTTTCCTTAGGGAAAATTTGCAGGGAAAGCTAAAAATTCAAGTAAACGTGAAGAATTTAGATTACTTTCAATTAAATAAAATTCCATTTTCAAACTGAATATTTTATATTCAAGTAATTCAACAGAATTTCTATAATAAACGTAAAAATAATTTTTAATTAAACTGATTTTATACCTTTGCCCTACTTCAAAGATTTGAGCTCTGACTCGGACATAAAATCGCCAATGTTTTAAGTTATTTGTTTTTACTTAGAAATGGAAACACAATATATTAGAACCCTAAAAATGATTAGAAGTTATCATTTATTTCAGAACTTTTCCCTTATTAAGATTTATCAAATGCAAGTAATGAATGAATTTTGGCGGATTACGCTAATCATATTCCATCTTCAAAACATAATTAGTTGCTTCGATTATGAGCCAAACTCAACTTAGAAACTGAATTAAGCATTATTTCTTGCATTGGTGCAAAATTTCTCCCCGGAAAACTCACACCGGTGTAATTTTTCCGGGGGGAAAATTCGCACCGGTGTAGTTTTTCCGGGGGGAAAATTTTCAAGGGGGAAAAATCACACCGTGACACACGTAACTTATGACTTACAAATAAGGCAGCAAATATTGGATTTTGTTTAATTTGTTTGTAACAAACTCAAGAGGCCGATTTGTGCTCCAACGAAGCAACGGAGAAATGGAGAAAGAACGAACGGAGAAGCGGAACAATTTAATTGGAATCGTCACTGGTTCATGATTGCTTAGGCAGTGAACGAAGGAACGGTAAAACGGACCAGTAAAAACAGGGAAACACAGAAAAATACCGAGTTAAACATTGATTAACTTATGTATAAAGTTATTTTAACTTTTATTAAAATTCTTAAAAGTTAAAATTTGTAAGGTTTTATTCCCAGACTTCCTTATATCAAATTTTTCAGTGATTACTGTCTGACCATGCTGTATTTTCATTTCAATAAAAATACTCTAATTTTAGTTTCTCTGTTTCCTGGCTCCGTTCCCCATTTATCCCTTTCTCAACTCAACCGTCAACCATAGCCTGTGCAAACAACTGAAAATTGAATCTCATTCCTTGTCTTCCTTTTTCGTTCTCCTATTTTTCTTTCTGCATGAAATGAACCAAAAAACGTGGCCATTTCTCCGTTCGTTCAGTTCTGTTGCTCCGTCGGAGTATGAATGCTGCACTGCGCTACAACTTACAAATGCTCCATATTAAAACTAATTTTCCTTTTGTATAGAAGCTAAATTTTCTGAATTTCTAACTTCGACCAAACGAAACTGAAATCTTACTGGTTTTTAACATTAAGCTAAACGAATAACAGGCCCACAACGAGACTCAGCAACAAACAAAATGCCCCGCTAATCAGTTAGTTATAGTCCTGCCCGCCAGCTGGCGTGCTGTCGCGAGGTTATGCCCAAGACAGCATTCGAAGGACTGGTGCAGCAGCAGTTTTTTGCGCTTTAAAAAGCTTTGAAACTCGTTCTAAATTTCTTAAATATGAAAAATGTCTCTAGACGGGCATGCCCCAGGACGGGAATTTAGAAAAAATGTGCGGTCGTTGCGATCACAGAATTGTGTCCAGTGTTCACAGTCCACGCCCACATGGGACCAAGGGAAGGGTACCCGCGGTTTACCAATTTCAGTCAACTCGGGGTGCTGCGAGACTGAATCCGCGAATGTTCTCCCAGAGTTGTGAGGGTATTTGTGCGGGCCAGCTCCATATTTTAGGGACCGGTCTTGAACATAGAAATATTACAACAGCAAAAATCTGGAAATTCTTTTGCAATCTTATTTCTCATACCAATAAGACCTGACGCCAAAAGCTGGAAAGAGCATCTGCAATTTTCCCTAGAATGCATTGGCAAAAAGACTTTCTTGTTGCTTTCTCTTCCAGCTTCCGATAACCAAGAGTACATAATATAAGAGTGTGCCACTAGGCACACTCTATGTTATCAGAGCAAAAACTATGCTCTGCTCGCTAACGGCCCCCCCGCAAATTAGACCCTTCACTTCAAAGAATTTTGAGCGCTATGTTTATGTTCTAAAGCTCGAAGCAGGCACAAAATTCGCGCACGCACTGCTTGTGTTTTCGAGCTTAAGGGGGGGGTCACTTTGGTCAAAAATCGATAGTCACGGATTTCGCTCATTCTCACACATAATATGCCCCCATATGTTCTCAAAAATAACTTAGAATATTAGCGTTCGAAATCAAACAGAGACAGAGTTATTCAGGTTCAAAGCAGGAAAACTTGAAAATTCCGGTGATGAGCCCTGCAAGGTCAGGTGGAGACCAAACGCGACCGAAAACAGGGTTAATCGATACACCAAATTAAAGCCTTTACTAAGGTAATATTTAAGCGCAGACGTGGCTCATGGCCAGCTATCCAGGCGTTCATAATGCATGCTTGAGTGCTGCACTGACCTAACCTTGCAGGACTGCCCAGTATAACGTTAACTCGCTTTATATTGCACTGACCACATTTTAGACCCATGGTTGTATGAGAAAAGTTGCTCCTTGTTCCATTAGCTATCGATTGATACCCATTTTGTCTATATTTGGAAAAATTTTAAAATTGACATTTTTCACCTATAAAGATCAAAGGTGCCGCCACAGCAGCATGTTCAATATTGACGCATTTGTTTTGGCCACATTATGTGACAGACATAGACATATTAATTAATCTACCAAGTTTGGTGATTTTTACCACATAATGAGTAAGAAATTATCAAAAGAATGTGAAAATTATGAAAAATGGCCATTTTTAGCAAAATTTGCTGTTTTTGTGGCAAGTTTTTTGAGGTTACTGTAGATGATAGAAACATGCGAGTACTTTTATAAGACGTGGTTTTATGCGTAGAGTGCAGCTATCTATTGGCCGTTTCTGTAGATTTTGCCAATCGTTCAGGATAAGCAAAAGAGTACTGTAGGTCCTGTTTTTCATGGTCCAAAAATGGCCGATTTTCCAAAATTCTGACTTTAAAAATTCGCCAAAAATCCAATACTGAACAGAATCGCTTCAGAGGAGATAGCTGCACTCTGCAATATGTCCTTAATGGTTCTGAAGAGGTTTCAGAGTTCTGACTCGTATACAGCGAAAACTGTTTCTGCCACAAACTTTTTAACCTAACTTTTTCATTTTCCCATGTTTAACACATATCGAGGTCACCTTTGAGGGCCTGTACAGAACGATAAAAGCAATATTTTGCAAAACGCTCCTGCCTTGTTTCGCGGACCCATGGGGACTACAAAATGTGTGAAAATGAGCAAAATCGGAGATGGTCGAAAAATCGGCAAAAAAGTGACCCCCCCTTAAGCACATCAACATAGAGCGAGTGAGCGTACCCCCGTTTCGACTAGGTACTGATTTGCGGGGGGGGGGGTCCCGAGGGGCTGGTTTGGGGGGGGGGGGTGGGCCGTTAGCGTGCAGAGCATAGTTTTTGCTTGCTCTGATAACATAGAGTGTGCCTAGTGGCATACTCTTGTTATTATGTACTCTTGCGATAACTGACTGAAAGCTCGTTTAGTGGGTGAACGTGAAACATAATTCAAGTTTCGTGGATTATCGCTTATTTCTTTCTTTTTCACGCCGCCACTGTTTCGAAACGCTTTCAGGCACACTGCAATAGGTTTAAGATTTACGGTTTAGTTAGATTTTACATTCAACGCCGAAGTACCATATATGGGACTTGCGGTATCTTACTTCTCGCCGAAGTCCCACATCTGGGACTTTTGTGCGATAAGTTGAAACATTTGTGTAGGAGTCCGGCGCTGCATAGAAGGCAAAAACATTGGTTTCGGCGCTAGGACAAAGCATTAAATGTGTCTTGGGAGTTGCCAGCTAGTTTCAATAGTGAAATTCTCTCTCTATGGGACCTCTAGGAAAGCCTAAGTCCCATCCATATATGGGACTTGGCCCCAAACTACTGCAGTGAATTTGTTTGATGCCAGTGATTCATAAAAAACCAAACATAATAAAAATATCGCCTAGATCGATCAGGCGGCTTCCGGCGCCATACGAAAGCCAAAAGCCCAAAAGCCTTCTACGCCAAAAGTCCAAAAGTGGTCCGGCAGTGAATGTGTGAAATAATGCATTAACACATAAAAGGTTAAGGTTTACGGTTTAAGCAAGGTTTAAATGTCTGGTTATCACGTGGTTTCTTATATCAGACACTGTGCAGTCAAATCTTCAAAGATTTTAAAATTTTTAGTTCTGTGCATAGGTAAGGAATTCTACAATGTATAAAACTAAAATTATTAATGAAACCTATATATAAATTGGAAGCTTAAACCTAAATACAAAGTTAAAATATTTTAACTCGGCTTTCTTAAACCTTAACCTAAAACCTTAAACCTTAAACCTTCCAGTGTGAACGCTTCAACATAAATAAACAAGTTTAACCTTAAACCTTAAACCCTGTGCAGTGTGAACCAGGCTATATTTTGCCTGAAAGCGTTTCGAAACAGTGGCGGCGTGAAAAACAAAGAAATAAGTGATATATAATCCACGAAACTTGAATTATGTGTCAAGTTCTTTGCTTCACGGCTTAATTCTTTGCTATAACGGATCTCCACGACAGTGATTTTCTTTTGCTACTTCATTATCAAAACAGTTACAATTTCTTAAAAATGCGAGTAAGAAAATTTTCAGTTTTATTTCTTCTCTCTACATGTTAAATTAAGCTACAAGTTTGGTATTTTTGCTTGCAATATAGGCTGGAATTTTTTATTGTGACTTAGCAGCAGTTAGGCAATCGTTCGAGACCATTGCCTCTTTCAATGTTGCCTCTACATATAGACAACACGCGGACAATAGACGGACAGCCGCAGGTTAAGCCTAATTCACGACCATCACGTCAAGTCACTCTTTTATGAAAAGGATCGAGTTAACTCGTTTAACTCAGCATAACTCTTGCTGACCATTTATGCTGACTTTGTATGTTGTACACACTGTGACACTATTATCAAGAGTGCATAATAACTAAGAGTGTGACAAGCGTCAAGCTCTTAGTTACGGCTGACCCCCCCCCCACAAATTAGATCATCACTTCAAAGAAATTCGCACGCTATGCCTACGTTCTAAAGCTCGAAAACCTACTCAGTTGGTTCAATGTGCGTCTGTTGCGAGCTTCAGCACACAAGCATAGCGTGCGAATTTCTTTGAAGTGATGGGTCTAATTTGTGGGGGGGGGGTCAGCCGTTATCGTGCATATAATGTCAACAAGCCTAATAACTAAGAGCTTGACGCTTGTCACACTCTTAGTTATTATGTACTCTTGCTATTATCAATCAAACTTACAGAAATGTATATATTGCGTAGGGCCGGTCAGCAAGAAAACTTTGATTTAAACTGTGCAAAACTACTTAGTTCATTCAGAAAATTGTGTAACTGTCACTTAAAAGAACGAAACTTGTTGCTTACTCCTACACTTCGCATATACGTAACTATTCTGAAATTTTTCTTTAGGGATTTCAAATGTAAACAGATCCTATTTTGGGATACTAAAGTAGCCCCTTTGACACAAAAAATTAAGCAATTTTCTAAAGAAATTGCAAAATGTCTTGATGAATAAATTTCAAATACTTTCCAGCAATATTTCTACAGAAGGGGAATACATTGAGGGTGAGGCTAGAAGACTGGAATTACAGTGCCTCGGCTTCTGCAAAAATTCTGAAGAAACTGTCAGTAAAATTTACCAAAACCTTACAGAATACACATTGATTACGTTATCAAATTTGACACCTATAACGGATTTAGAAAGTCATAGGAGTAGTTAATGCATGAAAAACCAAAGGAACCTTTCCTTAAACCAAGCATTCTTTTACTAACTGTAGATGTAAATCCAAGGAAGATACAAACCGCACAGAGATCGCAAAAGCAGAACACATAAATTGTTACAGGCGTTTTTGGGTATAAAATTGCGACAGGTTGCTAAATATTTGGCATGTAAAATTGCCCTTTGAACAGTAAATTTACATCAGATAAACTTAGCAAAACCTGTTTATTGCACATACTGATGACAGGAAAACGAGCTTAGAAAATGAGTAAAGACTTGTTAAATTAAACATTTTATTAGTAACAATCGGTTCTGAGACGATATTTTAAAGAAAATGGGCTCCCACTATATCTATTGTGATAAACAACCTTGTGGGCGATTTTGACACTGTATCTACAAGAACTTTACAACATTACGAAACCAAGTTACGTCGGCAAAATAAATTTACGTAAGTCTTGTGAACAAAAACTTCAATTTTGTATACGTTCCTTACATTACGCGCATCCTATACACTGAGTCAGACAGATAATAATTTAATACACTGTATAAAACATGGAATCCAACCGAAATGGGATCTTTAACTATTTACACCCAAATCGTATGGGGAGCGGAAATAGTTAAATTGGGGTCATCTCATCTGTATTAAAATGTATTTAAACGTAGAAATAAAGGTGATAGAAGCTACTGGAGGTTTTCAGGGGTGCTGACCACAAATCTTAAGGTTTTCGATTCAGATTTTCGTTTCATTATAAGCTTATATATGTTATAAGCTTATGTTGTAAGCTTACACTGAGCTAACGAAACGCTGAATCGAAAAACGGACTTCAGATTCGCGCTTGGCGACCCAGAAAACCCCTTTATGTAACTTTTTTGGCTAAATCGAATACAAAAAATTTTTTGATTCCCCATGGTCCTCCCTTTCGATACATGACAAATACCTTTAAAATTCAAGATCATGTAGACTTCAAAATTTCAAAAAGTTTAGTTTTGCGTTAAAAAAATTGATCAGAAATATCTCCTGTCTGTGCCATTTCTGTACACATGCGAGTACTTGAAATGCGAGAATATGTTCACTTTCCAATTTGGAGGGGAAATAGTTAAATTGGGTCTTTGGGGGCAGGAATAAAGAGATCCATTATATGCATAAAGGAATTATATGCACACTCTGAAAAGGCACACGGCTGCGACCGCAATACCACGACACACAATTAACCTTGGACAGCTGACAAGATAAATGTTGATGACAGGCTATTGACTTAAGGGGGGGGGGCGACTAAAATGGGGGTGCCCCGAATTTGTCCGATTGGCCTAACTTTGGCGAAGATTTAGAGCACGGGTGGGGTAAAAAATACCGGGTACTCAGATCTTAGCTGCCTTCCAGTCATGTGCAGCCGTCGCGTTTATGTGCCCGACCCCCACTTTTTCACAACTACCAACATAATTAATTAAAAATTTCTGCTGGCTGCAAACCCCTAGCTGCAAGGTTGCCATTGACCAATGTGATTTGGCACATGTGCCCCTATCCGCAGAAAAATACTAGACGTCTCTATCTTATCTGCATCTAAGGGAATTACTCTTCAAAGTTGAAGTTTCGGCAAAAATTTAAAAATTTTTGTCTAACGAAAGGAATATTTTATTACTGGTGCGAGCTATAAGGCTGTAATTTGGCACAAAAGGAGGCCCTATAGGAGTACTCATTTGTGCCAAATGGCAAGAAACTCTGCCGCGTGAAAAAATTTTTATGTTAACTTTAATCTTCAAAAATTGCCGAAACCGCCATTTTCAGTTTGTCGGATCCTGTGTAGAGGCTTTCTGCAGCCATAGAAGTCTCAAACCTTCACTAATCGAGCTGAAATCGTTTGTGGGTGTGTTTTCGACCACGCTGACTTCAAATATTTCAAAAAATTTTAATTTCGAAAAATTAGAATTTTTCGCTTTCTGGGGTACCATTGCCCAAAAAAGGCGATTTTGGCAATTTTTGAAGATTAAAGCTGGCATAAAAATTTTTCACGCTGCAGAATTTCTTGCCATTTGGCACAAATGAGAACTCCTATAGGGCCTCCTTTTATGCCAAATTACAGCCTTATAGCTCGCACCAGTAATAAAATATTTCTTTTGTTAGCCAAAAATTTTAAAATTTTTGACGAAACTTCAACTTTGAAGAGTAATTCCCTTAGATGCAGATAAGATAGAGACGTCTAGTATTTTTCTGCAGATAGGGGCACATGTGTCAAATCATATTGGCAAATGGCAACCTTGGAGCTAGGGTCTTGCAGCCAGCAGAAATTTTTAATTAATTATGTTGGTAGTTGTGAAAAAGGGGGGTCGGGCACATAAACCCGACGACAGCGCATGACTGGAAGGCAGCTAAGAACCAATGACCAAGTATTTTCTTGACCACACCCATGCTCTATAACTTCGCCAAAAAGTAGGCCAATCGGACAAAGTCGGGGCAAAAGTTTAGTCGCCCCCCCTTAACCGGCGGTGGGTTCTGTCCGGTTATGGGTCCTACAGGATGGCACAAACAAAGATCAGTTAACCGCATTGGCGCACTAGTCCTGTTATAACATTAAACGGATCTGTTATATATGATGGCACTAGCGCATACAGTCGCAAACTTACAAACAAAAAAGTTTCATGAAATTTACCCCATACATGCCTGCTGACACTCGTAACAAAATTAGGATGTCGTCTCTTGCATGTGGCATAAATAAAGCTGTAGCTTCAAATTTCACAGAAACACATTTTATATTACACAGAAACATATATACATACTACTATAAGTTGTACAATTAGTTATTAAATCAATGACTGCCGTCACCAGTTCGCAATTTTCGTTTAGATATGGCTTCTTTGCTGACTTCACGACAGTCGTAAGCGAGGCCCAACTTGGAGCAAAGATCAATGAACATAGTTGTGAGGTTGATTCGCCATGGAAATTCGGAGGCGCGATAGTCAAATGGAAATGTATGGTGGTAGTTGTGCCAACCTTCTCCGATGCTTAAAAGTGCCGTCTACAAAAACAATCAATTCCAGTATATTATATAAAAACTAGACATAATGCTACAAAAGAGAAATTAGGGACTTTTTATATTAACTGCATAATTAGTTAGTTTCGAAAGCCTGAAACTGGACTTTCTTGCGTAAAACTGGGACTCCGACTGAAATAAAAGTTAAAACAAAAATTAACTTGGATGCAGGGGCGTAGGCAGGGGGGGGGGTCAGAGGGGGGAATCCCCCCCCGAAACTCATTTGCCCCCCGGGAAATTTCCCATATCGGGGAAAATTTTACAAAAATTTTCGCGCCATCGGCGCGAATTTTATTAATTGACTCAGAAAAATTACAGGGTTAAATTTTCTAAAATTTTAGCAAAATGTGCTCTAAAAATAGGTTTCAATTATGCCATATTCTAAAAAGGTCTGGCTTCTAGCTGGGGGCTACCGCCCCCAGACCCCCGCCTATTTTATCTGAAGATCTAACCTTTTGCACTTATAGTCTCACAAGTTTGTAGAAATTGTTGTCTAAAAATGAGAAAACAGAAAGACATCGTTTCCGTAAGCGAATTTTTGGATGTGCCCCCCCCAAATTTTTTTCTGGCTACGCCACTGCTTGGATGGTCGACTGAAACTAAAACTGAAGCAAGCATGAACCAACGGTAGCTAGGCAGGTATATTACTTCCCGCCCGCTAGCCGGCATGAACCAAAATAGCCAAAGGAGACAACAACAACGCTGCATCCCAGATTTTAGTCGTTAGGGTTAGGGTCTACCGATTTTAGCCCGGTAGACACTAATTTCATCCGGGATCTTTTATCGGCTTTCGACTAATTGACTGACTTTTTGCTCCTGCCTTTCGTACATACCAACATTAACCTTAAAATACTTACAGTGATATTCTGACTTGGATTTATGTTTTTATCATACGGCTTATTGCCATACATATGAGCCAAGGAATTTATAGCCCAGGTGGCATGAAGAAGGACGCAGTATCTAAACATCCCCGCTGTGAAGAAGGCTACCAATGGGGACTCGCCCCAGAGCCAGGCTGGAACCACGGTTGGCATCACAAAACATCCTAGGATCGCTATCGGAAAATAGTATCTGCAACAAATAAATATAATGAAATTGAAATTTAATGTACGGAGCACACTGCTACCTTATGATGCAAAATATGAAAAGCTTACCGCACTACTATTCCTATTATAAGCTCTTGCTACAACAAAAGTCATCCACTTTTGGCAGACCTGACACCATGTAAAATTACTGTCACCGTACGTGTACTATATATAAATCTCTACGTGAAATGATACCGGGTGTCCTGATACAGGCTGGTGGAGCGTGCAGCACTGGTAAAGAGAAATTAATGTTATTAATGTAATTAATTCTTAATGTATATAAATAACAAGTAACAAAAATGCTCCGCACAAAAGAGGATAATATGTGTGTGTTGGCTGTATCGTATATATATATCCTTTAAATATATAATAAATATAAATAGGTATATATATCCTTTAAATTCCGGTTGAAGAAGTAAAGACAAAAGTTTCATGGGCACGTGACGTTATTTGGCACAGCAAATATTGGTGGATGGTTCCATGTCAAAAGTTGCTCAGCTCACTTAGGGCTTTCATTTGATACCAAATTTGACCACTTTTGAAAAATTTCATTTTTGACCGAAAATCGCCTAAGTCCCCACCCCACCCCACCACAGCACTCTACAGCCACTTTGAGCATGCAGTTCTATGACAAAAGTTGCTCAGCTCGCTGAGGGCTTTCATTTGATACCAAATTTGACCACTTTTGGGAAATTTCATTTTTGACCGAAAATCGCCTAAGTCCCCACCCCACCCCACCACAGCACTCTACAGCCACTTTGAGCATGCAGTTCTATGACAAAAGTTGCTCAGCTCGCTTAGGGCTTTCATTTGGTACCAAATTTGACCACTTTTGAAAACTTTCATTTTTGACCGAAAATCGCCTAAGTCCCCACCCCACCCCACCACAGCACTCTACAGCCACTTTGAGCATGCAGTTCTATGACAAAAGTTGCTCAGCTCGCTTAGGGCTTTCATTTGGTACCAAATTTGACCACTTTTGAAAAATTTCATTTTTGACCGAAAATCGCCTAAGTCCCCACCCCACCCCACCACAGCACTCTACAGCCACTTTGAGCATGCAGTTCTATGACAAAAGTTGCTCAGCTCGCTTAGGGCTTTCATTTGGTGCCAAATTTGACCATTTTTGAAAAATTTTATTTTCGACCACTTGACCCCCCACCCGACTGACCCTTCAAACGGCAAAGTGGAACCAGCCCAGCAAAATAGGTACGTCGGACGGCAAAACAGATACCGGGAATGAGTTGGGCACACCAGAAAACCATTATAGACAAAGTTTTGAGAGGCCAGGTAGAGCCTACTATGGACCTCCAGGAAGCGGTTTCCGACATGACCCTCCAGACGGCAAAGTGGAACCAGCACAGCAAGATGGATGAGTCCTACGGCAAAAAGGACACCGGGAATGAGCTGGGCGCACCAGAAAACCCCTATTGGCAAAGTTTTGAGAGGCCAGGTAAAGCCTACTATGGACCTCCAGGAAGCGGTTTCCGACTTGACCCTCCCGACGGCAAAGTGGAACCAGCCCAGCAAGATGGGTGGGTCTGACGGTAAAACTGACTGCGGGAATCGATTCGCCGTGCCAGAAAACCATTGTATGGAAGATTTGAGCGTTCAAAGTTAAATAGATAGCGAGAAATTTCGATTTTTCATTATTCGAATTTTCGCAATTTTTGACGGGCCACTGTGGTCGCTAGGGAAGTGATAGAGAAACGCAACCTGGACCGTTAGTTAGTTCAATATATGTAATTTCTGAATATAAAAAGAAATCAGCTCCAGCTCGTAACGTTCGACCTGAGCGACGACCACAAAAATGGTCACTTTTCGCTATGAGCCGACTTTGCGGCGCCACTGCGACGCTGTGGCGCAGCTGCGGCGCAAAAAAAGTTGTGATTCTTAAATTCTTTAGAGGGTACTACTAGACCCCATAGCCCTTTAGGTTGGCCCACCGCTGCAGATCACGTGAAAGCGGCGAACATTATGTACAATACAACCATCAAATAGGAGAAACCGGAAAAAAAAACATCGCCGCCATAACCGGTCCGGGGCGCAACTTTTTAACGGTAAGTGATACGGGCTGAAACTTCACAGACATACTAAACTCGATGTGCTCTACAATTTGCGCATGAAATCTGCGCAGGATCTGCGCAGGATTTTGCGCAGCTTCTGCGCAGCTTATTTTACACTGTCTCCAGCCACTTTTCACACATATTATAGGGGTCGCTGCCGCGACCCCTATGATAATTAACAAATCTAGTGGCGATCCATGCTATGTCAGATTCTATAGACACTGACAGAGCATCAGCATCACAGATGCGCCATGGCCTGTACATGGGTATATAGGCCAGACTTGAAACGTGCTTGGCTGAATTTAAATCCATAAACGCTCCGAAAATGCGACGTTATTTTGCCGATGCCTATTTTGCTACTTTTGGTCAAGTCTCAGCCGCAACTAAGCTTCATTTTTAGCATCTTACTTCCGCTGAAATCGCAGAAGGGGATCCGCCATAAGATCGCTCAAATCAATGTCCTTTCCCTTTGACTTAACTTCCGGATGCTTTCTGACCATAAGCCATCCCATATGAGCAAAGAAGAAACCACGTTTGGCGTTGTGTGGATCAGCGTCGGTTTCGGAATATTTGTGGTGAACTCGATGGTCACGTGCCCATTCTATGATATCGTTCTGAAATGCATATACAGATTTCTTTACAACACTTAATACAGTTGGACTCTCGCTATTGGTAATTTTTGAAGTTTACTTTTTTAGTTTTTTGAAGTTTACTATTAAAGTTTGCCCAGAATTGTTGTCATAATCAGTATTCGCTTCCGTGTATATATTGTTATCAGTTTGGCTTTGTTCCATTTAGCGTTATTGTTTGAACTAACATTTTTATCAGTCCACTACACTTTGCTCTAATCTGAAAATGGAATGCTGAAAATGAAAGTTATGTATCAACAGCAAATGATTACTTTTCACCACGTGACTGATCATAGTTATGTCACAAATTCAAACTGTATACGTAGAAAGGCCACAGTCTTACGAGTGTTCACATCGTTAGAAGCACACACGTCAATGGTACACTTGCACAACAAAAGTACCTACTTGTTATAGATTCTCATATAGTAAATTTTTATTCAGTCTTCCTTCTGAAACCTCCTGCACCTGCATGTTAATTTGTGTTAATAGTTCAAAAAATTAGGAACAGAACACGAAGCTTACAGCCTGCAACTGAACATCAAATAAAAGAAACCTTAACGGATTTCAACTGCTTTCTTTTTCAGGTTGAAGGATAAAAAAAGAATTAGCAATAGCAAAAAAGGTACAATGAAGAAAGAAAAATGCCGGAACAGCGGAGCAGCCGAAAACATGGGGTAAGGTACATATGTAATGAGCAATTATAAGCATTCAAATTGTTACCTGCAATGCAATACTGTTGCAAGCAACCAAAAATAGCTTCAGTGGCCATTTGGCTTTGTAGCTTCGGTGAGACCAGAGGCGATGAACTCCTGCTGTTATACCCAAACCGCTGAGGAAATACAGAAGCGGAACTAAAATTAAAACAAAGTATAGATAGACAAAAACAGATATGAAAATTAGTACTGTTAGAGCCATATCGCCAAAATCCAGAAATTTTGAAGACTACTGACCACTTTACCATTTCTGCACATCTTCCCCAAATTTTGCTACAGCAGATATCCCTTTCTTCGATAACAAAATCACATATATTACATCGCATCAGTACGTGTAACATATTTTATGCTAAATAAATGAATAATTTGGATTTAAACATTAACGAAACATACCCCAAAGGTAAGTCAGAAATTTTGGTTGACCAGTCAGAAGCAGATAAAGACCATAGAAAGCAGCTAAATGAAGATAACTATATAAGGCCACATTTCTCCAAACAATCTGTGAGCTAACGCCTTTGGAGGGTGGGGGAACCAAACTGGGAGGAGAGGTGGACATATCATCCTCGTAGGAAAGCTGTGTCTCAATTTTGGGAGCCATAAGGAACCAGTATTTTAGACGAAAAGGAACAAGAATTGACTGAATAACCCATTGAGAATCTCATTTATAAGCAATTTCTGTTTTTGCCGACTTTGACCTAATTTCTTATCAGCGCTTGCTAAATTCCAACCGCATAGCACAAACATCTGCATCAGCAAACACCTATAGAAAGGGGAGGGGGTTTCGTTTGTAACTTTTTGTCATTCAAAAATGTTGTTCAAAGTTTGCAATTCACGTGAATGTAGCTTCAGAATTAATTTCTCAGTGAACTCTGCCCTCTAACCAAAAAGCTATGAAGCATCAAACAAAGTAGGTAAATTAGTAAGCTTAATCAAACAACGTGACTTCAGATCAAAGGTTAAACATTCCTACAATCCTACATCATGACCTTTGAAAACAGAAACTGTTACTAACATGAAGAACGACCAGAAAACATCTACGATACCACCAGCGATACAAAGATCCAATTTTGAACTGCACCTACACAATTACTCTGCTCTGCAACGTCGAATACTGAAGTCTGAAGTGTAGGGTCCGCTGGTCCGCTGTTCACCCGGTCTTGGTGAATACAATCGGGCAGGCCGTGCCGCCGACTTCGCCTGCCTCTCCAAATTGACCTGCCTGCTTGGTCGCCTTAGCCGGTTTGGTCTGTGCCGACGTCCCTACCGGCCTGACCGGACTTACCCAGCTACTCATGAAATTTGCTTTTATAGCTTAATAACTAAAGGTTAACGAGGAACCACAGAAAAAGCATGTTGTTGATTTTTAAATTTAATTTCAAATCTGTCTAAGGAAAGTGAGGATGGTGAGGATCAGAACTGGCCTGCCGCCGGCCTGGAAAATGTAGGCAGGGCCCGCCGCTGGCTCAGACCTGTCTGGGCCGACGACAAACAATAATGATGAAACTGAGTTGACAAATTTCTGTATATATACAAAATTTTATCCAGAGCAAATTACCCTTGAACAATTAAAACAAATGCTGCATTACTTAGCCATTGTGATTTTGCATCAGCAAAGAGACTTGACAATACATGGTTCGGTAGAAGGGTGACAGTTGATGGCAACCACCGACCCCACCAATACATCCAAAAGCTAGTTGGACCACTGATGCCATTCCTTCCTTCAACAAACACAAAAAGCAACATAAAATCTAAAGCAATATAAGAGACAAAGTAATGGCAGTCAATCAAATTATAATTGGCACGGGGCTTACAGCAAACGCAAAAATATCGCTAAATTTCAGAAACATTTGCGACAAAATTCAATAATTTTTGCGTAAATTTTTAGCGCTTTTGCTGTGGCAAACTTAAGTCAAAATTACATGTACACGTTTAACAGCAAAAATGGTAGGAAATTTATAAAAATTTGCCCAGATTTCACTTGAAATCTTCACAAATTGCACACTTGCGTGTGCGAAGAAATTGTTGGCAATCTTCGCTTGCCATTTTTTAAGTTGACTGACCCATATTATAAGTGAAGTGACTCTAGGTTTGTATTTAGCATCCGGGTATCCTACTTACACCTATCCTACTTACGCCTAAAATTTGATTTTTCTGCCTAGAGTTAGCAAAACTCAAAATCCTATATATAAACTTAAGCACAAAGCTCAAAACAAAAGCAAAACAAAACTACTTACTCCTAAGATATTTCCTTGCACAACTCACATTCCTACTAACACGTAAAACAATAGTTCTACCGTAATCTACTTGTATGCTTTACCGTGTATATTGATTTTATACAATGCTACAATGTATCTATCTAAAAATATTCACTTAATATACAATGTATCTCTCTAAAAAATCTTCATTTAATATACAATGTATCTCTCTAAAAATCTTCATTGTTGTTGTTGTTGTTGTTCCCGGGCTACTCAGCCAAGAGGCTACAGGATGGCGCTAACCTTTGTCTCTCCCAATCAGTCATAGCTAGTATGACTCTCGCTTCGTCGCCTGAATGCTGTCCCACAATGGGAAGCTGGAGCAGACACCTTCTTGGCCTTTCGGCTCCGGTAGTAAGACATCCATTAACTGCTCATACGCAAGGTAGAGGAGCACAGCATCTTTCGACGCTCCAAACCGCAAGCGCAGATGGGGTGGGATCAGAGACAAACTTGGAAAGTTGTGTGATCCATTTTGAGTACATGACTCGTTTGCACCCAACACTCCCTCACAGGAGGTAGGCGGACCACATTGCAGAAGTGCTGGTATATCCCAAGGGGGTACCTTCCACCGGAAACTCCACGCATACCATTGACGATAAGTGGATTAAGGGTTCTTTAGCGTGCACTACCCCCAGCAAGGCAGCACACGGGCCCACCAATTTAACGCCTTATCCGACCGAGCAGTGACCTAAGTTTCTTGCTCAAGGAAACAATGCAGCTTCATTATGGCTAAGGCGGGAATCGAACCTCGGACCTTTCGATCCGAACTCCGGCGCCTTAACTTAAAATCTTAAAATCCATTCGGCTACACGGTCACTCATCTTCATTTATATAATATACAATGTAACGTTTTGACAAATAATCTTTCGTCAACTGTAGCTTTAAACTAATTCCAAGGGGAACCAAAAAATCGATCTTGTTGAAAAGTTTACTTGTTGTTGTTGTTGTTGTTATTGTTTTCTGGGCCGTCTAAAACTAATTTGAAGTTAGTTTTGCGATTCAGCATTTATTTAGTTCAGTATATATAATAAGCTAAAGTTATAAGCTTAAGATGTAAGTTTATGCTGAGCTAAATGCTAAATCGAAAATGGATTTAAAACTCGTGTTCTACGATCCAGCAAACCCCTGGGTACAATGCTGAAGCAAGGTCGATTGCAAAAATTTTTGCTTCCCCTTGGTCCCCCTTGGAAAATTTAAATATATACTTAGAAATTTAATATTTTATTAGCAATCAATCAGATAACAGTTGAAAAGCATAATTTGAGCTAAGTTAAATATAAGTAGGAAAAGGAAAAATTCAGAGATAATGGAAATTTTTTCCAATAAATAAACTTGAGTCCCAAATTTGCTATCTAGATCATTTTAGTTCAGATCTGATAAATTTGTTTATTAGATTAGACGATATTTATATATGTCTAGCATAATTGGTAACTGACTGTCAAGAACAATTTTAAGCGATAAATAACAACCACCTTATCTGGCAAATTGACCAGACAAATTCTTTGATAACACGGCATTTATCAGTATTTTGACATGCTCATCTCAAGCTGTGGTATTTAGAAATTATAAAAAATACGACAAAAGGAAGTTGATTGCAGCAGCATGCATGCAGTATCACACATAACTTTCACTTAAATCAATTTAAACCCCGATTAACGACAGTAATTTGCAAATCATAGCCCGTTATTAATAGCAGTTAGTTGCTTAGAAACTAGGCAACAACTATTTTCAGTCTTTTCCCGTGGAAAATCAGGAATCCTTATCCGGATCTAACTACGTACATTATCTAATTTTAAAACCAACGACGTACTGTAAAGGTAGCTGCAATAGTATAGTATAACTTTTTCTATCCTTACCGTATTATGCCAAACAGTGGCCCATGGGCGTTTTTTCGGAATCGGCAATTTCGTAATTGATTTTTGTAATCCAAAAAAGCGCCCACCCTCCGAAAAAACGCCCATGGGCTACTTTTTGGAAACAGTCATATGATTTCTGCTTAGCCAATTTTCGATAAATTAATTTTCGCGGACGACAGAGTGCTCGGGAAGTGTCAGTTGTTTACATGTCAATCCAAAGAACATAATTGATTCTAAGTCTGATTGATTGTTTGATTGATTGATTGATCCTCATATAAGTTACAAACCGATCCTGAAATAGAAATGGATCCTGTTTTAGACACCCTGTCTGTCCTGAACTCAGGATCTACCCCTGAGCCGAATCCTGAATAACAAACCGATTCTAAAACCGATCCTGACGTTACAATCCAATGCTGTTATGAATCTTGCTTTTAGAGACCAGATCCTAAACTCAGGATCACCTCCCAACTAGATCCTGAAGTTCCAACTACCAAGCTGATCCTGAAATGCCGGTTTTGGTGCTACAGTTTCTTCTGGAATCGGTCCCCGTCAACAGTGCAAGATGTCTGATTAACACAAAAATAAACCAATGTTCTAATATATGATACCAATCAAAATCAACAAAATGTTACATACAAGGAAATGGCTTCATAAATTTAAACAGTAACAAATTCAATCAATCATTCAATTTTTCGTCAATCTCTATCATCATCGGTGCTGGAATCAGAATTTTCTGTCAGCAACCTTTGAGTCAGTTGCGGCTTTGAGACAGACGGGCCAACTTTCGTCGGCGAAAAGCGCCATATACAAATGATCTGGAGAGTAGATAAGATTAGTGGAATTGCGCACAACATCGTGAACATGAAAAATTTGAGCTGTGGTTGAGCTTCAACCTGTTCAGCACTGTGATTTATCTCATACTGATGAAGTTTCGACCGATACTCATCAAAACCGTATCTGTTCAAGCACTGAACGATCAACATTGGCGCTAAGAATTGAGCAGGTTTAATAAACAGCATCTTCAGGCTGTACATCAGTGCTGAAACGGGCTCTCTAAAATACAAACATTTACCGAATATAATGATCAGATGGAAAGCAAAGAAAAACAGCCTTATTTGACTCCACGCAGTTTGGATCCTGCTCCAGGACAACAAGCTAATATCGCCCAAAGCCCATTGTTCTTGCAGGCTAAAGCTCGAAGCAGACACATTTTGCATACATTCCTTCTGGAATACCTTCTTGGATGGATTAGATATCGAGATTCTATGATAATGGACAAAATGTTGTTTGTTTTTAATCTAGAGGTAGCTAGCTACCTTTACTTGTTACAACTACAGTTACTTTTTCTCCGATGTTACAGGCTTAAGTAGTATCCAGTCAGCGGTACCGTTTATCACCGAACTGGAAAACCATTGATTTAAACCCGGAACCGGTTTCACTAACCTACCCGACTTGGCCGGTCGAATCGGCCATCCATCATTTCCTTCACCACCGAAGAATTGAAATTAAATCACTAAATGAACAATACACACGTGTTTATTCCGGCTGCACCTTAAGAGTTTTCTGCTGCCGCGGAATCGGATGGGTCTGGTAAAGCTGTTGGATAAACTCAAGTCTGCACCGTGTATATATTTTATGATTGGTAATACATAATAATTGCACTTACGATCGATTGTTCTTATGTGTATCCTCATCTATGACGGCAGGAAACATAACTCTATCAACCATTGAGGAGATCCCAAACGAAGAGACGCTATCATATATAATAAATAATACAAAAACCAATCTATATCGCCATCCAATCAGAAACGTAATGATGGCTAATAGAATTGAAATGACACAAATCGACAGTAACAGACGCAGAGCACCAATTCGGTTAGTCAAACTTGATCCCAAAGTAATCACATAAATCTAAAAAAATAAAAATAAAAATACTAACGGGATCCATTGCGTAATCGCAAAACATCCATCTGAATCGAGTATATATATTAGGTGTTTATATAGTATATAGTATATATATAGTATATAGTATATATATATATATATATATGTATCGGGAGAGAAATAAGAGCCGGGAGGAGGAGAGAGGGGAGGACGAGAGGGTACATGTATAAGCCGCATTAAGTATAAGCAGTAATTAATTAAGTAATTGCATTTCAAAAAAAAATTTTTACTCAAGAGTAGGAAACACACCAGAGCAGAGAGAGCAAGGAATATCCAGAGCAAAGACAACAACGCGGAGATTGCCAAGAGCAACGAGGGACAATTAGCGTAGCAACAGGCCATATAACATATAAAGGGTATATAGTATATATATATATATAATATATATAGATATAATTCCATATATATATATATATATATAATATGTGTGAAAAGTGGCTGGAGACAGTGTAAAATAAGCTGCGCAGAAGCTGCGCAAAATCCTGCGCAGATCCTGCGCAGATTTCATGCGCAAATTGTAGAGCACATCGAGTTTAGTATGTCTGTGAAGTTTCAGCCCCGTATCACTTACCGTTAAAAAGTTGCGCCCCGGACCGGTTATGGCGGCGGTGTTTTTTTCCGGTTTCTCCTATTTGATGGTTGTATTGTACATAATGTTCGCCGTTTTCACGTGATCTGCAGCGGTGGGCCAACCTAAAGGGCTATGGGGTCTAGTAGTACCCTCTAAAGAATTTAAGAATCACAACTTTTTTTTGCGCCGCAGCTGCGCCACAACGCCGCAGTGGCGCCGCAAGGTCGGCTCATAGCGAAAAGTGACCATTTTTGTGGTCGTCGCTCAGGTCGAACGTTACGAGCTGGAGCTGATTTCTTTTTATATTCAGAAATTACATATATTGAACTAACTAACGGTCCAGGTTGCGTTTCTCTATCACTTTAGCGACCACAGTGGCCGGTCAAAGATGGCGAAAATTCGAAAATGAAAAATCGAAATTTCTCGCTATCTATTTAACTTTGAACGCTCAAATCTTCCATACAATGGTTTTCTGGCACGGAGAATCGATTCCCGCAGTCAGTTTTACCGTCAGACCCACCCATCTTGTTTGGGCTTTGGGTTTTGGGAAACAAAGTTTCACCGTTTCACCAATAATTACTTATTAAATGGGTTGGTTGAGGTGTGCATCAGTTTAAGAAAACTGTCTTGGCACACCCTACTTTCAAAATCAGTAAAATAGTTTTAACCCCTAAAACCGCTTGAATCACCCCCGAAGAAATGGTATTAACAGTTGTTTATTTTCGATTATGTTATTATCTATTCAACTTTGAAAGCTCAAATCTTCCATACAATGGTTTTCTGGCACGGAGAATCGTTTCCCGCAGTCTGTTTTACCGTCAGACCCACCCATCTTGTTTGGGCTGGTTCCACTTTGCCGTCGGGAGGGTCAAGTCGGAAACCGCTTCCTGGAGGTCCATAGTAGGCTTTACCTGGCCTCTCAAAACTTTGTCTATAGGGGTTTTCTGGTGCGCCCAGCTCATTCGGGGTGTCCTTTTTGCCGTAGGACTCATCCATCTTGCTGTGCTGGTTCCACTTTGCCGTCTGGAGGGTCATGTCGGAAACCGCTTCCTGGAGGTCCATAGTAGGCTCTACCTGGCCTCTCAAAACTTTGTCTATAGGGGTTTTCTGGTGTGCCCAGCTCATTCCCGGTATCCCTTTTGCCGTCCGACGTACCTATTTTGCTGGGCTGGTTCCACTTTGCCGTTTGAAGGGTCAGTCGGGTGGCGGGTCAAGTGGTCGAAAATAAAATTTTTCAAAAGTGGTCAAATTTGGTACCAAATGAAAGCCCTAAGCGAGCTGAGCAACTTTTGTCATAGAACTGCTTGCTCAAAGTGGCTGTAGAGTGCTGTGGTGGGGTGGGGTGGGGACTTAGGCGATTTTCGGTCAAAAATGAAAGTTTTCAAAAGTGGTCAAATTTGGTACCAAATGAAAGCCCTAAGCGAGCTGAGCAACTTTTGTCATAGAACTGCATGCTCAAAGTGGCTGTAGAGTGCTGTGGTGGGGTGGGGTGGGGACTTAGGCGATTTTCGGTCAAAAATGAAAGTTTTCAAAAGTGGTCAAATTTGGTACCAAATGAAAGCCCTAAGCGAGCTGAGCAACTTTTGTCATAGAACTGCTTGCTCAAAGTGGCTGTTGTGTGCTGTGGTGGGGTGGGGTGGGGACTTAGGCGATTTTCGGTCAAAAATGAAAGTTTTCAAAAGTGGTCAAATTTGGTACCAAATGAAAGCCCTAAGCGAGCTGAGCAACTTTTTGTCATAGAACTGCATGCTCAAAGTGGCTGTAGAGTACTGTGGTGGGGGTGGGGTGGAACTTAGGCGATTTTCGGTCAAAAATGAAAGTTTTCAAAAGTGGTCAAATTTGGTACCAAATGAAAAGCCCTAAGCGAGCTGAGCAACTTTTGTCATAGAACTGCTTGCTCAAAGTGTCTGTAGAGTGCTGGGTGGTGGGGTGGGGTGGGGACTTAGGCGATTTTCGGTCAAAAAATGAAAGTCGTCAAAAGTGGTCAAAGTTGGTACCAAATGAAAGCCCTAAGCGAGCTGAGCAACTTTTGTCATAGAACTGCATGCTCAAAGTGGCTGTAGAGTGCTGTGGTGGGGTGGGGTGGGGACTTAGGCGATTTTCGGTCAAAAATGAAAGTTTTCAAAAGTGGTCAAATTTGGTACCAAATGAAAGCCCTAAGCGAGCTGAGCAACTTTTGTCATAGAACTGCATGCTCAAAGTGGCTGTAGAGTGCTGTGGTGGGGTGGGGTGGGGACTTAGGCGATTTTCGGTCAAAAATGAAAGTTTTCAAAAGTGGTCAAATTTGGTACCAAATGAAAGCCCTAAGCGAGCTGAGCAACTTTTGTCATAGAACTGCATGCTCAAAGTGGCTGTAGAGTGCTGTGGTGGGGTGGGGTGGGGACTTAGGCGATTTTCGGTCAAAAATGAAAGTTTTCAAAAGTGGTCAAATTTGGTACCAAATGAAAGCCCTAAGCGAGCTGAGCAACTTTTTGTCATAGAACTGCATGCTCAAAGTGTCTGTAGAGTGCTGTGGTGGGGTGGGGGGGGGGACTTAGGCGATTTTCGGTCAAAAATGAAAGTTTTCAAAAGTGGTCAAATTTGGTACCAAATGAAAGCCCTAAGCGAGCTGAGCAACTTTTGTCATAGAACTGCATGCTCAAAGTGTCTGTAGAGTGCTGTGGTGGGGTGGGGTGGGGACTTAGGCGATTTTCGGTCAAAAATGAAAGTTTTCAAAAGTGGTCAAATTTGGTACCAAATGAAAGCCACAAGCGAGCTGAGCAACTTTTGTCATAGAACTGCATGCTCAAAGTGGCTGTAGAGTGCTGTGGTGGGGTGGGGTGGGGACTTAGGCGATTTTCGGTCAAAAATGAAAGTTTTCAAAAGTGGTCAAATTTGGTACCAAATGAAAGCCCTAAGCGAGCTGAGCAACTTTTGTCATAGAACTGCATGCTCAAAGTGTCTGTAGAGTGCTGTGGTGGGGTGGGGTGGGGACTTAGGCGATTTTCGGTCAAAAATGAAAGTTTTCAAAAGTGGTCAAATTTGGTACCAAATGAAAGCCCTAAGCGAGCTGAGCAACTTTTGTCATAGAACTGCATGCTCAAAGTGGCTGTAGAGTGCTGTGGTGGGGTGGGGTGGGGACTTAGGCGATTTTCGGTCAAAAATGAAATTTTTCAAAAGTGGTCATATTTGGTGCCAAATGAAAGCGCTAAGGTAGGTGAGCATATTTTTTCATAGAACTGCTTGCTCAAAGTGGCTGTAGAGTGCTGTGGTGGGGTGTGGTGGGGACTTAGGCGATTTTCGGTCAAAAATGAAAGTTTTCAAAAGTGGTCAAATTTGGTACCAAATGAAAGCCCTAAGCGAGCTGAGCAACTTTTGTCATAGAACTGCATGCTCAAAGTGGCTGTAGGGTGCTGTGGTGGGGTGGGGTGGGGACTTATGCGATTTTCGGTCAAAAATGAAAGTTTTCAAAAGTGGTCAAATTTGGTACCAAATGAAAGCCCTAAGCAAGCTGAGCAACTTTTGTCATAGAACTGCTTGCTCAAAGTGGCTGTAGAGTGCTGTGGTGGGGTGGGGTGGGGACTTAGGCGATTTTCGGTCAAAAATGAAAGTTTTCAAAAGTGGTCAAAGTTGGTACCAAATGAAAGCCCTAAGCGAGCTGAGCAACTTTTGTCATAGAACTGCATGCTCAAAGTGGCTGTAGAGTGCTGTGGTGGGGTGGGGTGGGGACTTAGGCGATTTTCGGTCAAAAAATGAAAGTTTTCAAAAGTGGTCAAATTTGGTACCAAATGAAAGCCCTAAGCGAGCTGAGCAACTTTTGTCATAGAACTGCATGCTCAAAGTGGCTGTAGAGTGCTGTGGTGGGGTGGGGTGGGGACTTAAGCGATTTTCGGTCAAAAATGAAAGTTTTCAAAAGTGGTCAAATTTGGTACCAAATGAAAGCCCTAAGCGAGCTGAGCAACTTTTGTCATAGAACTGCATGCTCAAAGTGTCTGTAGAGTGCTGTGGTGGGGTGGGGTGGGGACTTAGGCGATTTTCGGTCAAAAATGCAAGTTTTCAAAAGTGGTCAAATTTGGTAACAAATGAAAGCCCTAAGTGAGCTGAGCAACTTTTGACATGGAACCATCCACCAATATTTGCTGTGCCAAATAACGTCACGTGCCCATGAAACTTTTGTCTTTACTGCTTCAACCGGAATTTAAAGGATATATACCTATTTATATTTATTATATATTTAAAGGATATATATATGATACAGCCAACACACACATATTATCCTCTTTTATGCGGAGCATTTTTGTTACTTGTATATTTATACAAGAATAAAAATGCTCCGGTGGAGCATGAAAAATGCAATATGGGTGACATTAGGTTGTAAATGGACAGAGGACTAGGTTTTAAAACGTTAATATGGGAGGGGCAGGTTGTAAATGCCAGGAGGACTAGGTTAAAAGCGCACTAATATGGACCAGCTTCGCTGAACAACCCATATTCGCGAAAACTGTCCAGAGTTACTATCGGCTGCTGCTTGCTGTTGATATTGGCAGTTCTTCGAAAAATTGTACGATATGTCAGCACGGCCTGCAAGTATATGTGGTCGTGCTCCTTTATTATACAACTTAATAATACACGTACATAATGTCAACTGCTTTTCGCATCAACTTAATACAAGATTCTGCGCTGACACTGCAGAAAAAACACCTTGAACACCTTTCTACCAGAACTGCATTGTTTATTTGGAATAAGCTTTAATATTTCAAAATCGTCCCGCTTGCTTTGAAAGTTGAAGAATGCAGGATCTTACTCGTATGTCATGTGGAGTGGAGCATGAGTGACCGCGAATATGGGTTGTTCAGCGAAGCTGGTCCATATTAGTGCGCTTTTAACCTAGTCCTCCTGGCATTTACAACCTGCCCCTCCCATATTAACGTTTTAAAACCTAGTCCTCTGTCCATTTACAACCTAATGTCACCCATATTGCATTTTTCATGCTCCACCGGAGCATTTTTATTCTTGTCCTATTTCATTTTTAAGGTTCTCAGTAAAAAGCAAAAACGTTAAAACTGTGTGAAAGAAACTTTAAAAATTCCGCCAATCATTAATCGTCAACCGAAAGTACAGAACAAAGAAGCTTGAGAAGTTCCAATTTCTTCCTTTTTCTCTATTTTGACAGAAATCCAACATCCAGTACCCATGGCTGCAATAGTTTTAGTTACTGTATATAGCATATAGCACTCTACTGCAGCGCAACCAAATGCAAACTTTACTGTCAGTGAAGGAAACTCATAAGACACGATTTGCAATGCTCTTCCGTACTTGTATACAAAGTTTCAGGCGATTGCTCTTTGTCTCTTGCTAGTGATAGGCCGTGCTGCACTTCAGCAGCACTCTACTGCAACGCAACCAGACGCAAACGTCAATGCCAAAGAAGGAGACTTACACGGCAAGATTTCTAATGCTATTCCGCTGTTGCCTGCAGAATTTCAGGCGATTGCAAGTTATCTACAGTTAGTTATAGGCCGTGCTGTACTTCAGCAGCACTCTACTACAGCGCAACCACATGCAAACTTTACTGTCGGTGAAGGAAACTCATACGGCACGATTTGCAATGCTCTGCCGCACTTGTGTGCAAAATTTCGGGCGATTGCAACTTAACTGTAGTTAGTTACAGGCCGTGCTGTACTTCTGCAGCACTCCACTACAGCGCAACCACATAGTAACATCGTAATAAGTCTACAAAACATATCTATAATAGTTTGTCATGTCCTAAACCATCTGTATGCTTAGCTTAGCCGTTTACAGTAAGTCTACAGACAGCGTGCTATGGTTGCTGCACAACAGTACAGCACGATAGCAGCACCGCACAGCGCTGCGACTATGCTCATCGCGTTCAGCGACCCCGATAACCCTTATATGCGTCTCACTATATGGCCCAAAACAGCATATTTAGGCCTATTTTTGACTATTTCCTGTAGAGTTGGGACTTAGAAATTTTCCGAAAATGGCTATTTGGCCGGACCAACTTTGGGCCGGCCGCCAGAACGATCCTGGCCAGATATCAAAAATCGCCCTCGTTAGGACATATAAACCCTTCCGTAGATCCTTATGCAACAAACCACGTCTCTCTAGCGTCTTCCCTGAGTCCTGTAGCTTTGACAAAAAATTGGCCATTTTTGGCCATTTTAGCGCCAAGTCCACTTTTAGCCGGCCGTACAGGTGGCCGGCCGGGCCGGGCAGCGAAAAAATATCAAAAAGGTTCACTTTCGGGGTATATACGTTCAGAAAAACCAAACTTCACCTGCTGAAAATGCCCAGATCGTTCTAACACTGCGACAGAAAATTGCATTTTTCCAAGCGTGACTTACACGGAAAAAAAAACAAACGGACCTAACTTGCCCGGAAGCGAAAATTTTCAAAGTTGGAAATTTTGACCAAAACTTTTTTGCGACTTGTAGTACTCGTCGTGTAGATTCCAACGATACCAAAATTGTCCAGTTTCGTTGAGTATTTAGCTGGCACGGACCTCGAACGGGTCTCCAAGGGCCGCACTGAGCCTTTTACACCCATATTATAGGGGAGCGCTCTCGCGCTCCTATAAATAAATATATATATATAGAAATATATATATATATATATATATATATATATATATATATATATATATAATTCCATATACGCTATCTTTCCTGTCTTGTGAGCACCGTCAAATAACGCGTTCCTCCGCGGCAGCGCCTAGGCTTACCGAGAGCGTGTTAGGCTTACCGAGAGCGTGCTTTTACACGTATAAGCCTAAGCCATTTTTTAAGCATAAGCTCAGCTTAATTAATTAAGCTAATTTGCATTTTCAAAAAAAATTTTTTACTCACAGAGTAGGTAAACTTCACATCTCTATGAGCATGCTCTCTATGAGCACTGCTCATAGGAACTATCTCTATGAGCAAAATGCACATACAACCGTCTCTGTGAGCACTTTTGGCTCATAGAGCATACTGAGCGCGTACAATTAGCGTATGCAACAGTGCTCATATAACATATAAGCTGCTGGTATATATATATATATATATATATATATATATATATATATATATATATATATATATATAAATATCTATATATATAATTCCATATACGCTATCTTTCCTGTCTTGTGAGCACCGTCAAATAACGCGTTCCTCCGCGGCAACGCCTAGGCTTACCGAGAGCGTGTTAGGCTTGCCGAGAGCGTGCTTTTACACGTATAAGCCTAAGCCATTTTTTAAGCATAAGCTCAGCTTAATTAATTAAGCTAATTTGCATTTTCAAAAAAATTTTTTGCTCACAGAGTAGGTAAACTTCACATCTCTGTGAGCATGCTCTCTATGAGCACTGCTCATATGAACTATCTAATGTCTTATTGATTTCGTGATTTGCTCGCATACATTTAATGGACAGAGTTTGAGAATATTGGAAAAACAGAACTTACATAGCTGAAAATACTAAAAGGATTCAGAATCTCCGATAGGTAACTGCGTTTCGAAGTTTACATACTACTACCTAGCTATGTAATTTAATTGTCTCGACAAATTGACAATATTACAAACCTGGGCCGTAGCGTTGCGTTGCGTAGTTGCAGACCCAACTAAAAAGATTTCTACTGTCTACATGGTAATATCAGTTTTGATTACCTGCGGCAGAACTGTATTAAGTCCATAGAATAAGCTAATAAGAGTAGAACCTCGAGGAAGTAAATCACCCAAGACTGCTTCCGTGACAATAGCAGTAAAGTTTTCATGAGCGACCATGCGACAGACTAGAAAGAAATGAGCTCCAACAATGTATCGAAAATTGGTATTGGATAGGATTTGTTTGGCAACAATCCAAATTTCCGCCCAATTAAGGCTGGGTTGTTGCTGAGATCCTCGGAGAGTACTTTCATTCTGGGGTGCCCGAGAGCCTGTATATTGAACGGAGATGTACGCAATCACCGCCAAAAATCCACAGGCAATCTGAAACATGAAAAAATTTGTGAGACTGCTGGACAGTTTGTCCACCAGAAACACACTGGGCATGGCCAGCAAGGCAAAGGCCTCCTGATAGGCCCAAAATCGAGTCCTATCTGTCTCCGTTTCGGCCGACTCTGTGAAGAGGGCCGAATAGGCCAACCAGGTTACACTGATCACGGCATCGTTCAGAAACAAGGAAAGGATCAGATGAAGTCCAACCAGCCAGGGAGGGGATCCGGTCGTTGTCCAGGGCAACCAGGGCACCATGAAGGCAATGGCTGTGGGCAGGGCACAGTAAGCAATGACACGCTTTCGCTGCCGCAGCCAACTATCCCCAGTATCCATCAAAATTCCCATAACAGGGGCATTTAAGCCAGTCCACACCACAAAAAGACCTTGAGACAGCTGAAACCAGGAATCCTCAATTTGATAATTCTGTAGAAAGACTTTAACATAATAAAAGCCAAATACAGTATGCAGTAAAGTGATTCCCAGATTCATTACGGTCACTGCGAAGGCCTTTTGGTCCGGCGAACACCATCGATTGGTCTCCTCTCTAGAAATTTCCATTCCCTTTAGCAAACGTGCGGTTTCCTAAATATAAAAGACAGCAATCAAGAGTTACGGGGGGGCTACACAAAATTAACTAAAAGTTCGATGTTACAAAAGCTAGCTAGTCTTTTGCTACATAACAGTATTAGGTTTGATGCAAAATAGTTTAAAGTTTCAAAGAGTTTCGTAGCGTAGCGTCCTGTGGAGCCGTCGGAAACTGGTGCTGTAGGTCTAAACCGCGACATGGAATGCATGTACAAACTTCGCTGCGCCCTGAATGCTATGTGCAAGGCATCGAGCCCTATTTTGCAATTTTCCAGCCCAGATTGCCTTCAGACACTGTAAAATATGTCAGACTCTCCGCCGGCCGGTCGGCCGCTGGCCGCTGGCCGCCGGCCAAGAACGGCCAACGGCGGCTGGCGGCCGACAGGTGACATTTTTCGCCTGCCGGTTCAAGGCGGCGTTCAAACACTAGCGTCCACGCTGTATATACATTTTCTAATAAGGTGCGCGTACATGCAGTACATTTTCCAATGCGCGCCCGCGGTGTACATTTTCGAAGTCAGTGCGTGTACACACAGTTCCAAATGCGCGCCCATGATGTGCACTTTCTAAATACGCAGCCCGGGCGGCCTAAACCGGAACAGCCTGGGCCCGAAGCTCGCTACACGATCCGAGAACGGCCCTACTTGAGATAACAAAGCGGGGTCGAAAAACAGGCCTCAAGTTCAGTTGTTTCGTTATTCAGCTACCGGGAAGGAAACCTCTATACGGTCATCTAAACGATGTCCTTAGGATACCAGAAATACTCTTTATGAATAGCTTTGAACAGGGCCAGTATAAACTGCAGACGCAGACGCAGACGCAGACCAGCAGACTTAGCAGACTTATGCAGACGCAGACTCGGGTATAAAACGCAGACCTGAAAACAGACTCGGGTATAAAATGCAGACTTTCGAGCAGACTTGCAGACTGGGGTATAAACAGCAGACTAGGGTATGAAATGCAGACTTTTGAGCAGACTTGCAGACTGGGGCATAAAATGCAGACTTTTGAGCAAACCTGCAGACTTGGGTATAAAATGCAGACTTGCAGACCCGGGTTTACAAAGCAGACCCGGGTGTAAAATGCAGATTTTTTGAGCAGACCGCAGGCCTGGTATCCGCCGAGGCCCAACTCGCTCGACCAGGGTACCCAAAACAGTTGACCCACCCCAACCCCGACTCTCGGACAACTCATGTCTACACTCTGCACTATCTTGCCATGTATTAGAAACGTTGCCATGACCGGCTGACCCACGGCGGGAGATTTTTTGCGAACTTTTTCGCAAAATCATCACCCCCAACTTTTTGTAAAAAGGTGCGGGGTGGCTGTTACAGCAAAGCTAACGCCAAATTGGAGCTGTGCGACGCCGAAAGCATATATGGCACATGTTTTTAGCTACCTCAGACCCGTCTGACTAAAAGACTAATTAAAAGACTGATTAAAAGAATTGGCTAGGGTAGCCAGCCCCTTTGGACCAGGGACCCAGAACCGAAATTCGAAGTTACGCCTGTTCAAAAAACTTGGGGTCCAAATTTTTATACACAATACACTAGGGACTATGCTCTATTTATGCAGGAAAAGAAAATTATCCTAGCTGATTTTTTGTGAATTCGTTAACAAAAAACTACAAAATTTTTTACTCAGACTAGCAAGGGCTATCGGCTTGAAATTTGCACCACATACAGAGGGGGGTCATTACCAGTTGATACATACCAAAATTATTTCGATCGGACTTCATTTGCGGGAATGCAGCAAAAATTCCATTTTTGGTTTTTTCAATTTGCTATATGTACATTGTCAGAAAAGTAAACATTTAATGCAATGAAATGAAATTAAATTTTAATTATATATACCAGCGTCTACTTATTACCGACCATACTGCCTATTTTACACCAAAATCTGCAGAACCTGTACGCAATACATTTTATACCGGAGCCTGCTTTAATTGCTGACTGGTCTATATTTTATAGCCTAGCGAGCATTTTATATCAGGATCAGTAAGTCTGCTCAAAAGTCTGCATTTTATATCCAAGTCTGCATTTTATACCCAAGTCTGCTTTTTATACCCCCCGGTCTGCAAGTCTACTCAAAAGTCTGCATTTTATACCAAAGTCAGCATTTTATACCCAAGTCTGCATTTTATACCCCGGTCTGCTTTTTATACCTACCCTAGTCTGCAAGTCTGCTCAAAAGTCTGCATCTTATACCAAAGCCTGCATTTTATACTGTAACCGTTGACTAGGCTATATTAGGCAATTCCAAAGTTATAGGAATTTAATAGGCATGTACATTCACAACTCAAAGTAGTTGTTAAGAGAGTTGAAGGATCGTTTCTCTTAGGAAAGTTATATATTTTATATTTCTTTCTTTACTAGCTTAAGATCTTCTTCACATTTTCCCCGCGGCTCTGAAAACCGCGAAGCGACTTTACAGTTCAGTTCTGAGAGGCTTTAAGCGGCCCTGGTGGACAACTTGGCGACGTCCGGTGGGTAAGGTAGGCAGGATTTCACATCCCAAGGGACGGACCTGTCGTTGAACTATGTAGGGACCTGTCCACGGGCGAGCTAGCTTCCTAGAATGGCCTGGTTTGTTCAGGAAATCCGGACTGTAAAGGAGGACTTTGTCACCTTGCATGAAATTCTTTCTTCTGGCACTCCTGTTGTAATTCAAAACTTGGCTTTCTCGTGCTTTCATGGTATGTTCTTTTACCATCTTTCGGAGTTCTTGAAACTTTTGGTGCTGTTTTGTGGCATATGATTCGTAGCTTGCGAATCTCGTCGGTTGAAGTAAACCAACGTCAATGGGTAGTCTTGCCTGTCTGCAGTACAGAAGCTCAAATGGGGGAACCCTCGTAGTCTCGTGCACACAGGTTCGGTACGCAAACAGAACGGAGGGAATGTGGAGATCCCAATCCAGGTGGTTGGCATCAACATACGTTGACAGCGTCAGGCTTAAGGTGTGATTAAACCTCTCCACGAGTCCGTCGGTCTGGGGATGATAGGCTGAAGTTTCAATTTTCTTACTTCTAAAGTTACGGCAAAGCTCTTTGACAACAGAAGAGGTAAAGCATTTGCCTCTATCCGAAATAATCTCCGAAGGCGCCCCGTGACGGCAGATTATTTCCTCATAGATGAAATTTGACACAGTAGCTGCGTCACCAGCTGCAATGGTAGCTGCCTCAGGCCATTTTGTCCAGTAGTCCATGGCAACGACGATGTACTTGTTGCCTCTTCTTGTTTGTGGGAAGGGACCCAGAATGTCTATACCCAATTTTTCAAAAGGTTCACTGGCCACGATAGGGATCATTTCGGCTTTCTGGACAGGCTTGTCTTTCTTGGTTTGGCACACTAGGCACGACTTAGTCCAGTTATCAATATCAGTGTACATCCCTTGCCAGAAATATCGTTCACGAATTTTCAGGTACGTCTTGAAGAATCCCAAATGACCGCCAGTCAGCGGTTCGGCATGGCACACCTCAAAAATGCTTCTCCGCGATGATTCAGGAATAACCAATTGCTTCGCCGCTGTTCGGCGACCTGGACGGATCCACAAATGAAAAAGGGTGTTACCTTCCAGGATGAAGTCATCGGCAATTCGGCAAATTCTTCTAGCCATAGCATCATCTTCCGGCAATACTTGACTCTTCAAGTAATTGATTATTCCTCCGATCAACGGATCTTCCTTTTGCTTAGAAATGACATAGGGCAAGGACAATTTACTTTCGGAGCCTACAGCAGCCACAACATGCTCGGCCGTCTCTTCAAGACATCGGGATAACGCGTCAGCACTGGTGTGGCGGCTTCCTGGACGATAGATTACTTCAAAGTTGAATTCTTCAAGCGACAGAATCCACCGAGCCAACTGACCCGCCGGATTCTTCATTGATCGAAGCCATTGGAGGCCTTTGTGGTCGGTAACCACAGTGAAGTATTGACCGAGCAGGTACTTCCGAAACTTCTTTATAGCCCATACTATGCCCAAAGCTTCCCTTTTGGTGATAGCGTAGCGCATTTCTGCAAGACTTAGTTTTCTGCTGGCATAGGCTATTACGACTTCTTCTCCATTTTGAATTTGACTGAGAATGGCTCCCAATCCATACCCACTTGCATCAGTATGGAGGGTATAAGCTTGACCAAGCATCGGAAAAGCAAGGACTGGAGTCGACGTCAACCTCTTCTTGATGTCGTTGAAAGCTTCCTGTTGGTCTTTACCCCATTCAAATTTTTGATCCTTCCGAAAAAGCTTTGTAAGAGGATTGGCAATCTTGGCATAATCCTTAACGAAGCGATTGTAGTAGGTAGCTAAACCGATGAAGGACCAAGCTTCAATTGTTGCTGGAGGTGCGCAGTTGCTTATTGCAACTATTTTCTTTGGATCAGGTTTCAGACCTTCTCTGGATACCACGTACCCCAAAAATTCAGTTTCAGGTCGACTGAATCCACACTTCTTTGGCTTCAGGCTCAGACCACTGGCCCTTAGCAGCTGGAAAACTCGTCGAATATGCTGCAAATGTTCTTCGAACGTCTTGGAATAAATGAGGATATCATCTACATATACCAACACAAACTTCCGCAGGACATCTTTAAGGATGATATCCATGGCTCGTTGAAAGGTTGCCCCAGAGTTACAAAGTCCAAACGGCATCTTAGTCCATTCGAACAAGCCATCGTGGGTGACGAACGCACTTTTTTCTCTGTCGGCAGCGTCGAGTCCTATTTGCCAGTAACCACTGAATGCATCCAATGAGGTAAAGTACTTGGCCCCACTCAGTTGATCCAAGCAGTCATCAACTCGTGGGATCGGATATGTGTCTTTCTTAGTTACTGTATTGATCTTCCTGTAGTCGACACAAAATCTGTCGGATCCATCCTTTTTCTTCACGATGACAACTGGCGACGACCAAGGAGAAAAGGACGGCTGAATTATTCCTTCTTTGAGCATATCTTTAACATGATTAGCTATTTTATCTCTGTGCTGGTAAGGCGCTGGATATGGTAACTGTTTAATTGGTAGACTATCGCCAGTGTCGATCCTATGTTTTATCACATTAGTCGTCCCCATTTCGTGGAATCCCAGTGCAAAGATGTCGGAGTACTCTTTGATCACTTTCTCAAGACTTGCCATTTGCTTCGAATTGCTCCTTACACTGTCGTCAACTGTAATCTGTCGTAGTATATCCTCGCAACGTTCTTGATCCGTCTTCGGTTGCTTCTTAGTAGTAGGTGGAATACTGACGGCTTGAATTTGCTTTTCTTCTATAGTCTCGCACAAACCGATGACAGCGTTTCTTCCTATTTTCACTGGCCGGTTGGTTGAATTCATCAATGCGACCACGCATTCGGAGACTGAGTCAACAGTAACAATTCCTTGTCGGACCCCAATGCATCTTCGCTTCGGATGTGGGTGGACGTCCGAACCAATAGGCTCCACAATACCAGTCATCTTCTCTACTCCTGGGATCCTAGCTGTCACTAGTTTCTCGCAGTAAGGAGGTATTGTAGTGGCATTTTTCAGCAAAACCTCTACAGATGAAACAGTTCTGAATTCAGTCTCCCGGAAAGGCTGTTGCTGAACAGTTGTGCTGAATACTTTCTTTTTATAATCTATCTTAGCGTCAAGCTTCCACAGGGCGTCTGAACCTAAGATGAATGGATGATGAATGTGGGAGGCTACAGTTACTGGATGCTGAAGCACAACACCACAGACCAACATGGTAGCCAGAAAGGTTCCAAGAAGATGAACGGCTTCTCCAGACACACCACTGGCAACAAAGGAACTCGGTTGTAATTTCTTCTTAACATCATCCGGAAGCTTCTGGAATTCTGGTTCGGCCATGAGTGTTAAGCTAGATGCTGAATCAACACACATGGCAAATGGTGTTCCCTCTACTTTGCCTTCAATTTTAGGAATCAGTTTGCAACGGTTATGTTGAGTAACAACTTTAGTGATCGTCGTAGCGACTTCATTTTGACGGCAGGTGCTAAATTGTGGAAACCGTGGTACCTCAGCCAAGCTGGGTTGCCGTCAGTACACAGCACTTGGTGAGGGGGCCACAGGGTTCCCAGCAACTGCACCGGACGGCTTTTCCTCAGTAGCATCGTTGGTCACGGCTGCGTCTATTTTTTTCGGCGTTGCGACAGGTTGTTTCGGCGTTACGGCGGTCGACTCCCAAGTTTCTTCTTTAATTGGATTGTAGATCGTCTGTTCATGAACTTTTCGCGACCGTGAATTAGCGACTTTGACGGGTGAGGGGAGCTTTGTTACTAGGGTCGACGCCCCCCTCGTGGCACCGACCGAGATCCATTTCCCGAATTTTGGCGACTTTGTGAGCGACAAAATTTTGAAACATGACCCGCTTTTTGACATATAAAACAAATTGGTGAACCATCACTTGTACGCCACTCGTCGGTATTTCTGCTTCTCCTTTTATCAAAATCTGTAGGGACAGTAGGGTTGTATCCTTTGTTGCTGTCTACTTGAGCCTGACTTAGTTCAAATCTTTTTATTTGCGACTGCATTTCTTTTTGTGTTCTCATAATACCAGATAATTGATTTTTCAATTCTTTTAAACCATCTGCTAACGCAGCTTTGTGACTTACGGATTGGACTTGTTCACCTTCTAAGTCTGGCTTGCTATCCTTTGTAACACTGGAGACGGTGTGGTTTTGGTTCTTCAAAGACTGATGTGTTCCAGTCGCTTGGCCACTTGAAGAGCTTCCGAGAATGACTTGGGGCAGGACTGTAGAACTTTCCACTTTTAACTTCGACTTTAGGCCGTGGGTAAACTTGTCCATGATGATGACATCCTGAGCCTCAATGCTTAGTTGGGCATGGGCACGTCGACGAGTTTTGTGATGTCAAGGCCAAAGTTCTCCACGGGCTCCTCTTCCCCTTGGGACCTCTCGGAAAGTTGAACATAAAATACTTGTCTTGCTTCGGCAGGCAAAAATGCCTCAGTCAGTCCCCTTTTCAATTGGTCAAAGTCTCTTTCCAGTTCAGGGTTTCTTGCGATCAGTTCTTCATATTTATCTGCCGCAGTTTCTCCCAAATATACCGGAATTATTCGAGCTTTGTCTTGAGGGGACCACAAGTTAGCCTTGGAAACTCTTTCGATTTTCTTGAACCACACCTCGATATCTTCCCCGGGCTTGCCAGAGAATGGTCCAATGTTCGAATACCAATTTGTGACAGTTTTAAAGTGGCTGCGCGATCTTGATTAGGTTCTCCGGGATTAGCAGGGTCATCTTCTCCACTACCGTCGGAAACAGGCGACGGTTGACGGCGGCGACGGCGTGGCATTCGGAAACAGCTGCCACCAAAGTTGTAACCGTTGACTAGGCTATATTAGGCAATTCCAAAGTTATAGGAATTTAATAGGCATGTACATTCACAACTCAAAGTAGTTGTTAAGAGAGTTGAAGGATCGTTTCTCTTAGGAAAGTTATATATTTTATATTTCTTTCTTTACTAGCTTAAGATCTTCTTCACAATACCAAAGTCTGCATTTTATACCCCGGTCTGCTTTTTATACCCTAGTCTGCAAGTCTGCAAGAAAGTCTGCATTTTATACTTCTAGTACGGTCTGCGTCTGCTTTTTATACCCGACCCGAGTCTGCGTCTGCATCCAAATCTGCGTTTTATACCCAAGTCTGCTGGTCTGCGTCTGCGTCTGCATTTTATACTGGCCCTTTGAACAAGAATGCAAGGCAACTGCCCTTATGCGTAGCCAAGAAGACCATTGGTCAGACATTAAATTGGTTAACTGCTACGCTGCCTTCCTTCCAGTTTCACTTATTCGTACACAATTCATTATTCCTGAAACTTGCGTAAACAAAATCTCAAACTAAAAACCTTAAAGTTGAAAATTCACGCTTAAAAGACCCCTTTCTCATATAATTAAAAATTGAAGATGAAACTCAGTAGGGGGAGACATTTCCTAACATTTCAGACTAATACAGTTAAATTCTTATCAAAATTCAACCAGATAGCCTCTAAACAACCGATACAGACATGCGCATGCACGCACACTCTCTAGTCTACTTTCAATACCGGTTTTAATGTTATAAAAACCAGAGCACACGTAGATTACTGTTCGAAACCGGAATGTTACATCAATTACCAGCAAAAACAGTCAAAATTTAATAAAAATCAAAATAAGCGTATATTATAATATATATCAGACAAGTAACGTTTTATTAAATATGCAAACTACATTTATTCGGTTAACAACATACATTATACGTACATATCACAGTATTTACCAAACTACCGGGACATATGGCGGGACCCCCTCCCCTCAAATTCAGCAGTTTCCGCACACTTAACCCCTTTCTCCCTCAGCCTCAGCTCCCACTCATACTTTTCACGCTTCTTTCCAATCAAAAACCTTAAGATGCACAGAAATAATCTAATTTTATGAGGCCACTCCCAAGTTTACGTTGAATAATGATCAAAATACTATATAATTCGTTAGTAAAAAAGCTTCGACGAAGCTGAAAAATTTTTGAAACTGTCTTTTCACCGATTTATTACAAGACAAAATTTGGCACAGAACGGATGACTAACTTCTGAGGAGAATTTTCGGGAACTATTTCTGAAGGTAAGGATGATTTTGAGCCCCCCAACCACTAAAGTACCTTGCACAATCAACAATAGTAGAGCTCAAAACGCTCACATCGTTCCAACATCACTTCCGATCGTCTATTTTTTTAGGACTAAAACTTGATTTTCATCACTTTTTAGCTTAGTTGTAGTTGTATTTTCAGCATTTTTAGCCCATTTTATCTCCCCTACGTTTGATCTCTCCCTTCCACAAGTGGGGACTCCCCCATTTTTTTGCCTATAGAAAACCCAGGACAAGACAAGCCAGCGAAAGTCAAAGAGCCTAAAAATTTCAAAGTTCGATTCCAGGGCAAATGCGTTCAAATCACCGAAACAATACATTTAATCTGACGACAAATAAAAAGGGTTAGGTAAAGCCGTCCCTAGAGTGAGCTCCGACCTGTAGAAGGTTATGGAGTCCCCTGGGTACCACCGGATTCATAGCCCGAAGCCGGGAGTGTCAACTCGAATGTTGACTTCACCTCTGGACGGAGAGCCGGCCATTCACGGACCATTCCGTCAGAACACAGACTCGTTTCCGTCATAGTGATACTCGATGATAATAAAGGACAACTTCACAAAAGATAGTAACAGCTAGAATAAGCTCACATTTGAATTAAAATGTCATTGGTTGTTGTACACAAGGAGGAAGCTGCCATCGTAGAGAGATGCTTATTCTTAAGTCTATAGCGCCACAACGCCAGCATTTGAAGCGACGACAGCAAGATTGGAATCACACAGATTAATTTGAACATGAACGATTCTAGGTCAGCTCGATCAGCTGAAACGGTAGCTGATCCAATAGTCGCCTCGACATTACGATTGTTAGCGGAAAGGGTCCTGACAGAAGAAAACCCATGAGAATTCAGCAGACTAACGATAACCATTGGAGCAAGAGACTGAGCCGGTTTCGTGAATAAGGCATTTAAACTGAATATCACACCAGAAATCGGGCGCCTGAACAAAAAACACAAACACTCTGAAAAACGGAAGAAACCAATCCTTTTTGCCCAGCCCTAGCCTGCAGTCCGAAAAAATTTGACGTTTATAGCTGATGATTGAAGATGAAATTTAGTTTAAGTCCCGAGTCTAATTAATTTCGACAGCATTATAACTCATCAGCAAATTTCAGAAGAATTTCTGCATTATTTAAATCCCCTACCTCGACTATGCCCATGACTTCACGTAATATTCTATCTATGTATAATATAGTCAGGTTCCCAAAAAAATCGGTGACAAAGTTCCCAATTCAGTTCCCAGTTCCCCGTTCATAATTCACGCTGGAAACGTTTTCCCAGTTATAAAACGGTTCTACGCAAAATTTCAGTTGCTTTGGTAGAGTTTAGATGACAGTCCCAAACTTGGCCTAGGGTCCCAGGGGTCCAAGTTGGGATGTGGACTGTTGTTACAGGTAAGTCCTCAGAAATTTTACAGTGTACTTAACGAAAATACACGATAAAACGGTGCAAAATCTGCTATAAATGTCGGCTTAAGGCGTTTGGCGCTCAAAGAAAAGTTATCGGAACTTACACCTCCAGACTCACAATGTCATGGTAGTTTAAGGTGGTTTATGGCGTTATGGTGGTCCAAGGTAGTTTAAGTGGGCTACCGTGCCCAGGCTAGACCCTTGGGCTCCACCAAGTACCATGTAGTATTGGTCGGTTATGCGCTATACTTAGGTACTATTGGATTTGCCCTGCCTCTTCTCTGCCAGTAGTAAACAGGATGGCTTTTTATTTGGGAACGCTGGCTTTTTTGGGAATCGTTCCCAAAAAACATAAAAATTTTTTACTCAGGATTGCCAGGGAGGCAGGCTAGGGGCTATAGGTGGGCATATGTGTCGGACCGAGCCCTATGCATATGCACCCTAGTTGGGCTCCCCCACGTCACCCTGCAAAAGTTTGCAGCAAAAAACTGTCAACTGGTTTTTTGGGAACCTGACTATACAACTGACGGTATGACGATGATGGTGTAAGTAGGCAAGTGCAGAAAATATAAAATATGTTAAGTATTTGACGCATAGGAGTATATACCCATCTAGTGCAAACAGAAGAGCCAAATTTCTGAGCAAAACGCACTTTCTGTTATAGTCAATTCTGTCCTGATCAATGACATCTGGAAACAGAATATTCATCATTGGCGAAATTCCAAAGGACGTTATGCTGAAACATTCAGAGAAGGGCTACAAACGCTTGGAGCGTACACTGGCAGCTGCTATTGCGTCCAGTGGCGTAGCCAGAAAAAAATTTCGGGGGGGGGCACATCCAAAATTTTATAACATTTACCCAGGTTTTTCAAAATCGTTATTCGCTTGTTTCAGACTATTTTCGGATAACATAAACTAAGGTTATGACAACTGAGCTTTCTAAATTTTCGGAGGTACAATGCATACATGAACATAAATACGGCAGCTAAACGGGGGTCTGGGGGGCGGAGTCCCCCAGAAGCTGGAGAATTTTTGAAAAATTGTAATAGAAGTCATAATGAAAACATTTAAAAGGATTATATAGACATTCAAATCGCATATATAAATAAGGATAGTGCTATTTCAAATTCCTGTAAAATTCTCCTACTGAAACTATGTCTTGTTTTCTCATTTTTAGACAACAATTTCCACAAACTTGTTAGATTATAAGTGCAAAAGGTTAGATCTTTAGATAAATAGGCGGGGGTCTGGGGGCGGCAGCCCCCAGTTAAAAGACAGACCTTTTTAGAATATGGCATAATTGAAACCTATTTTTAGAGCACATTTTGCTAAAATTTTGGAAAATTTAACCGTGTAATTTGATGTGCAAATTAGATTTTTCTGAGTAATTAATAAAATTCGCGCCTACGGCGCGAAAATTTTGTAAAATTTTCCCCGACACGGAAAATTTCCCGGGGGGGGGGGCAAATGAGTGGGGGGGGGGGAATTCCCCCCCCCCGGCTGCCCCCCCCCTGCCTACGCCCCTGATTGCGTCTAACATACATTAATAAGTAGCAACTCATATTAATAACTCTGTGTGATTTCCAGCTTGTCAATATTCAGTGAACGGTTTTGTAAGGTTTGGTTTTCTAACACAAAACCTTCTTGAAATGTTGGTTACAAAGTACAAAATATCAGGGTACGTCGTTATACCAGGGTATTTTTTACGGGAGGAGCGGGCCTCCCCCGAAATTGACCTTCCCCCTCCCGAAAATGCCTTATCCCCCCCCCCCGATATTTTTGCTTCCCCCGGGAATTTTAGGGCCCCAAATTATTTTTGCCAAAAATAAACGAATTTTCAAAAATTTCGTAAAAATATAGCTATTTTTAGCTCAAATCCTGGCATTTTTGAGAACGTTTTGCGTTTCACCAAGCAAAACACTCCAAAAACACCACTTTCTCATTTTTGCAAAAACTCTCCCCCCCCCCCGAAAATTTCTTTCCCTCCCGAAATGGTCCCTCGGAATTTTTGTTCCACCACCACATTTTCGGATGCCGAAATTTTAGCCAAAAATGGCCAAAATAGGTCAAAATAGGTTTTCCAAATATTTTTTGTTCACCAAAGACTGGGGATTCGGGGGAGGGAAGATAATTTTGGAAGAGGAGGCAAGTGAGTATCGGCCCTCCCCATAAAAATACCCTGTATATACGTATTGTTAACCAAAATAACGGGCATTTCTGAGGTTTGTTTTGTTCTCCATGCAAAGCACGCCGAAATACGAGTTTTTGGCTGTTTTTAATTGTTTTGTGTTTTCGCAAACGTTTTTTAAAATACAAATTTAAATTTAAAATACATTTCCAACTGACGAAGCAAATTTTTATTTTACAATAGGGAAATTGGGGATCCTATCCCCACTTTTCCCGCCTAAAGTAACTCAGACTCTTGGTATCTTACCGCACAAAAGCAGTTCGTAGATAATTTGAAAAACTGGTTAGATCTTACAACACGACTTTTAGGCGCATAGATAATAATGTATAATATTACCTATCAAAAATAATGAAGACAACTAAAAGATTTTTGTATGAAGATCCCAGAGAAAGCATTCCAACGGAAACAATCACGGATACAAGGCAGACGGTAACGGACACAAAATACGGACCATACAATTCCGCCAAACGCGATCCAATACAGATCACAAATATCTAAAACTGCCAAAAAATAAATAAAAAAGTGAATTGTAATTTCAAATTGCAATGTAATTAAGTAATGTAATTGTAATTAAGTATTGTAATTTCAACGAATGCTCTGTAAAAATTCCAAGTAGGTCACGAAATAGAAAAATTTCTCAGCTCTCGGAAACATTTTGCATCCCCCCGAAATTTTTTTGTGGCTACGCTAGTGCCCCCGTATACAATTAGTAACACGAATACAGAACACTAATGGTGACAGTTCGCCAAGCCATTGGATTGACGAAACTCATGTACAGTACCTATATATAATATTGTTATAAACTAATTACAGAAGAAGAAAATACAGTGCCAAATACAAAAACATTTACTTGGGGTAAAACAGCATTAAGTCCATAAAAAATGCTCATTTGCCAAGAACCCACAGGAAGTTGCTCGGACAGCAGAGTTTCAGTAACCATTGCCGCAAAATTGATATGCGAAGTTGTACGACAAATCAGAAAAAAGTTGGCCAAAACAATACACCAAAAGTCCGCATTTGTAAGCACCTGCACAGACACCGTTTTCAGTTCATGCCAGCTGACAGCAGAAGAGTCAGAGTTCTGTTGCAGCAGATGTGATTGCTGTTTTTGTTGCAGCTCCACTGCATCACTAACCGGACTGGGTGCATGTGTGGCGCTGTAGCGCAGCGTACCATAGGCCAACAGAGCTAACAACCCGCAAGCTGCCTGGAACATGCCAAAATTCGTCAGACTGTTGGACAGTTTGTCAACCACAAACAGGCCTGAGAGACCCAGTAAGGCAAAGGTTTGAGTGTACTGAATGATGCGAACTCGTTCGGAATGTTTCTCGCAAGATTCCGTAAAGAGGGCGCAATAGGCCAATCCAACCAAACTGAAGGTAGCGTCATAGAAAAACAGGGAAACAATCAGATGAAGGCCCACCACCCAGGACGGAGCGGGAGATCCGTAAATACTGCCCCAGGGGAACCAAGGTACCATGAATGATATCACATAAAGCGGAGCACAGACCCGTATAATCAGCCGCCGATTTCTAAGGAAACTGTCTCCAGTATCCATGAGTAGACCAAACAACGGGTCATTTATGGCATTCCAGATCATAAACAGAACCTGGGCCAGCTGAAACCAGGATTCGGTAATGTGATAGTGTTGTAGAAAAATCTTGACATAGTAGAAGTTGAATACAGTGTGCAGTAGAGTGAGACCAAAGTTCATTACTGTCACCGAGAAAGCCGTTCGATCCAGGCGCAATAATGGCATCGCAGACCCAAGTCCAGGGAATCGTAACTGAATGCATTCCAGTGAAGAAAACATCTCGTAGCGAGTATATAGCTGAAAAAGCAACAACAAACCAGAGCCATAGGTAAGACGTCGGTTTGAGGAGCAGATGTACCTTATGTAAGTTAGTGGGGTGTCTGAAGACTCCGATTGAAAAATTTGTTTTCAAGAAAAACTGCTATATATTTAAACTATTAATTCTGTTGTAGAAATATTATGATTCGTCCCTATGATGCTAAATAAACCTAGGCTGGTTTTTTTCGGATAAAAAGATTGCCGGTAAAATCCTTTTTCCGGTTTTTTTCCATTTTTCCTTTTTATCCGATTACCCCAAAATTTACCAATGTGCTAAATGTTTCGTTATTTCATGTTTCAGCATGCATTGATTCAGTTTTCAAGATATTTAATAGCCCTACTGGGTAGTGCACTTACACAAGCGCTTACAGGTTACAGGAATTGATTACAGGAATCTTCAGCAGACGATACTGTAGAGTAAACTACAGGTGACTTGTGTATACTTCTGAATTAGCTCAAGTTCGTCTTAATATTCTGATTTCATAAATTTTCAGAATACGTCTGAAATATTTTTCCATTTTCTCCGATGCTTCGAAACAACCCAAATACAATTTGGTCAGATTTAGCATACCCCATCTACTGACCCACGGAAAAGGTTGTAAATAGTGCGAAATCGCCGGAAACCTTCAGAAAACAAAATTTCGTTGTAAAAATTGTTAAAATAACACTAGGAATATTTTTCCATTTCTTTCCACCCCATCGAAAAAAATGGAAAAAACGGAAAAAACCTTTTTCCAGTCTTTTATCCGAGCCCACCCCTAAAATAAACAGATCCTGACTATGCATGCAGGTTCTATTTAGGTAGAGTATGCCTAAAGACTCTCCCGTAGTGTGACTATTCCGCTTACTTCACCGTTTACTAGAAAATGTCAAGGAAAAATATTACACCTGGGGGATAAAACTCTTCTCAACCTGAATTCATCATCCAAATGATCCCTGATTTCATCCAATTATTTAATGCACAAGTACTATTTGTTCAACAATTGTAAATATTCCGAGATTTTTCCGTTTCTTCCGTTCATATAAAGACGATATTTATTTTCTGTTTTAACTGTGTCCAATCACAATGACAAGGACAATGACAACTACCCGCGAGTAGAGTGAATCATCCAGGCGAATCCGCAAAACGTTGCATACTCAGTGATCTTTAACACCGATTTCTTGCAACTGCTGAAACTGACAGATTTTCTTTCTGTATTGGGATATGTAGGACATGAAACTCTAGGGATGCCTTCTGGATTTGCCTCTGCATAATCCTGGAAATTCACTCAAAATATATACGGCGAACATACGGCGACACTAAATTTTGCAACTTCACATTGAGTTTTCTCGCAGCTGGAAAATTCATTAAATTGAAAAATTCCGGAATTCCATAGCTAGGGCACAGCCAAGCCAACGTTGGCTAACAACTGCCTGCATCGTGAGTGGCTAGCGGTATTCTTTGAAGTAAACAGACAAGCGTAAGTCTATTTCCTATTCTAGGTTCATAGTAAGTGCGACTAATTCAAGTTAGCACAGTTTGAGTAAATGGAAAATAGGAAATATACTATAGGACGTCAGAAAACTGGCCTATTCTGAGAAAAACCGTGCAAAAATAGGATGGCGGTTAGGTCCCTTGACCTAAAATGCCTCAGTAAACTTGCAATATATACATATATATGTATATACATACATATATACATATATATACATAAATAGACTATATATATAGTCTATTTAAACTAAATTTAATACTGGAGGTCATTCATATTTTACTGCAGCTTTGTTGTATAAACTTAAAACCAGAAGCTTAAAACTTTCACAGGCCAAGGACGAGCAAAGGTTTTCACAGACCGGACTGGGCAGGGCCGCAAAAATTTGGTAAGTACAGGCCTGGTCTATATTTTTTAGGAACACTTGAACGTGATGCAAGGTGCCAAACGTTTATGTCAGAAGAGTTCTGCAGTTTCAAACTGTTAAAGAAATCTATAAAGCTGAAACTCAAATTAGGTACTTCCGGGTTGATTCACGATTGACTTTTAAAAAATCCCATCACAATCAACATGGAGTTTCAGTGATTTTTAAGGTCGGTTAAAGGCAACTTTCCTGCAACTATTTTGGGAAGCAACTTTGAAGCAACTTTAGTTGCTGAGAAATTGCTTGGGATTTTTCGTTTATACGAGGCAACTTGTAGGCAGGCAGCAGTTTATCTAGCAACTTTCTCTTAGCAGCCAGTGACAATTCTGCGCGCCTAAAATTCAAAAGACGTGGCCTTGCTTGATTGGCTGCGAGTCGCCTGAAAAGTCGCTTCTGGACCGAGTGAAAATTTCAAGTTGCTTACTGGTTGCTTGCAATTTTGTGAGTGTTCATACCAGGCAACTTTCAGTTGCTGCAAAGTTGCTAACAAATAGTTGCCTGAAAGTTGTCTCGTGTAAACCGGCCTTTATTAGAATCGAAACCGGTGGCATTTGGAACTCCGGCTTTAAACTTGGATACGGACAAATTCTTTCCAAGATGAAAATTCGTAAACGTTGGATTTTGTAGATGGCACCCAGAGAGCTGCCAAGTAAATAGTTTCACCTGCTGTCTAAACACCTCTAAAACTAGAGCTGAAACGGAAATAGAGATGAATCTTTACACGAAACTACACTGAATTTTTGCTAGTGATGTGGATCGGATCGGCGGATCGGATCGGATCGACCGATCCGGGGTCGGATCGGATCGGATCGGATCGACAAATTTTCGGATCGGATCGGCCGGATCGGATCGGCTTGATTTTTCTGGATCGCCGATCCGGCAAATGAGGCAAATTTTGAAAATTTGTACCAATTTATTACAAACTTGCAAAATTTTTTCGAAGAAATTTTCAAAATCTTTCCTGAATTTTGTTGATATGTTGAATTTTCTGTTAATGTTTTTGTTTTATGTGCTCTCTTGGGATAAATAAATTTTTATATGTATATATAAAAAGAGTCAAATTGAATTGCTCTCTAATATTTCCTGCTAATTAATTTTTGGACAGTCTATTCCGCTTTTTAAATTCAGTACCGCTGATTGCTGCGGGTGACTTATTCTGGTATGATTGTAAGTTCTCAACTAATTGTTGTCTGAAATTGGAAGAAAAATGTTTCTCCCAAGTGCGTTTGCTCAGAAGTGGAAAGTCTGCAAAATCCGCCGGACGCACTTTTGTATGCTACAGCTATTCGCATATTTTAGTAATTTTCTTTCTTTCTTTCTTTTATTTCTTTCTTTTTCTTTCATTTTCTTTCTTTCATTTAATTTCTTTCTTTCTTCCTATTTCTTCCACTTTCTTGGCTGCCCACTAAAAATGATTGACGGACAAAAGGTATAAAGTTACACTCAAAGGTCAAGTCTATGTTTCGGCCTGTATGAGGCATTAAAATTATGCGCCTTAAGTTTTTGCTAACTTGAGAAAATGAGGGTGTCCTCAAAGAAGCAAACAAGCAGGGTGTGTATTAAGTCAAATGTTGATGTAATTAAAAGTGACAGTTGTTTGATTGATGACAAAGTTTAAAATTATTCAGTGGACAAAATTTCTTTCTTTTTCTTTCATTTCTTTCTTTTTCTTTTGTTTCTTTCTTTTATTTATTTCTTTCTTTCTTTCTTTTCTTTAAACTGAAATAAGCGAATAGCTGTATTGTACGACCAAAATTGTGCTCGGTCGTTTTATTTTTAGAATTGTTTTGAACTGGAGATTTAGAACAACCTACATATCGGGATTTAATCACGAAAAATATTTAATAGTTGATATTAATTATTTAACTTATTAAAAATATTTAGTTTCTCTAAAACTTTATCACATTCAAAATTTTGTATCCATGATCGAATGGAGCTGTTCCAGGAGCATATTTATGCACTTGCATTTGAATAACAGGGTATAATTTAAAAGCTAATTATAAACCATGTACTAATGTCTTGAGTTCAGTGTTCATAAATGGAAGTTTTTGTGAATTCCGGGAACAGCGCATTTCTAGGATCTAATTGTATTACAAAGGTTGTTCAGCTCATCAAGACCTTTCGAGTCAACGGACCATAAGGATCCATGGGACCATAAGGAACGTCGTCTAATCTCAAAGTGTAACTCACTAACAACGTAGATTGTTCCAGCAAGCGGAAATTAAAACGTATATTAAAACGGATCCACATATGCAGCTCCGACAGGTTTTTTCTTAGCTGAAAAACATTGCATGCGCCTTTTTATAGAGCTTTTTGCAAACTTTCTATTGTGGCGACTTAAGCAACAGCCATAATGTCTGGGCAGGAGCACAGCAAAAACTAATTTGTTGCAAACATTTCAAATGGAAGCAGTTTTTGTTAGAAAGTTCATTACAACACACGAAGCTATGTTTTCAAACGTAAGCTTATTTGAACGAATATCAAACAGACCGTTTAAGAACTACGTTCGCAAAATGGACGACGTTCCTAACTGTTGGTGATGGAAAACACTTAAATCTGGAAAACTTTTGTTTTCATGACTTTGGGAATCGAGTGCATTTTGGGAAATGATTGTATTACTAAACGTGTTTAGATTGTCAAGAGCTTTTAAATGATAACCATAATATCATGAGCATTAAAATATTTAAATTCCGGAAATTTTGAAAAATCAAAAATTCCAAAAAGTGGGTGCACTTTGGTTGAAAAGCATGTAATAAATGCAAAAATCTGCCGCGGAACCAGGTCTATTTGATCACGAAAACTAAATCTTCCATCTGCATAAATTTTAGCAAACCTAATTCCGGATTTTCCTTGATTTTCCATGTCGTCTCCATTTCCGAATCATACTAGAATATATACATTACTAGCTGGATTTCCTTTATAAATACCACCAAAGTTGATTTTTTGGTCTTACACCCTTGCCTTTTCAAATTTTATCTTATCTTAGTATAATTCTCACTTCTCGCCGTCTGTCTTTTGTGTAGTTCTCACATAGATCTTAAATTCCCAAAACAAGACAAGTCGTTATTTTTCAAAGGCAACTACATATCATTCTGCAACTGCAGTTTCTGATACGGACTTTCAGAATTATTCAATAAGATTCAGATGCGAAGCTTGGTGAAGAGTTTTGCAAAATAATGGGCAATGGGAAAATATAGCAATTTAAGTGTCTACAATTGAAAATTAAAATTATGGTCGGATCGGATCGGTCCGATCCGGGGCTGGATCGGATCGGATCGGATCGGATCGCCGGCCATTTGCCGGATCGGATCGGATCGCCGGCCATTTGCCGGATCGGATCGGTAGGTGATTTTGGCTGCCGATCCGATCCGATCCACATCACTAATTTTTGCTGTCTAAACTGGAACTGAAACAGCTTCAGGAATCACTGAAATTGTGAGTCTTCCCGCTTCCTTTTATACAATGACACTAAAATAAGTTTCCGTTCTCGCTAAGACGAGGCTTGATATTTGAGATTCAGATAAATTTAAAATGTTTAACTGAATCAACATATGCTGTATTTAGCCTTCTGCTTTTGGTAAAACCTAAATTATAACATGCAGGGAAACCAGGAACGTGTAGTTTTATAGATTTACTATGCCCCTCGGAACACATGTCCTTTATATGTATCCCAGCGCAAAAACAAATTTTGACAGATTCTGCAGTTTAGAGAAATCTGTTTCCAGGAAAATTATCGATGTTTCTTAAGTTGTTTTCTTTGCAAACTTCTCATTTTTAAATTTTGGTTAGTATATATCTATTTTTGTTATTACGAAATGAAAGTTATTTTAATTCCAATCAAAAAGCGAACCAAAAATGCCGCTAGGAAGTGAACGACAGAGCCTCAAAGAAAAGCTTTGACAAGCTGATGCATTTAAAGATTATTTTAAACTTATTGGAGAGGTTTGAGCACGGTGAGCTGGCTACTTTTGAATGGGTTGGGTACATGGTACATCCTCTCAAAAATGAGAAATAAAAGGTAATGTTTCAGGACCCTAGCTGGAAGCGACATTGCGAGAGCACTAATTCTTGCAGGAGTAGAAAACTTTGAAAAACTGCCAGTACATATGTCCTATTCTACTTGTTCGGCTTCTGAGACAATCTATTTTACTTCTGAGATAAAAGTTGAACAAAGATCAAGTAGTCAGAAGAAACCTTGCGTAGCACCCAGAAAGACCGAGAGCGGAACCGAAGGTTATCTATCAGTTGTCGTCGCTCTAAAAATCTCCATACACACCTATTCAACGCTGATAAATAATTTTAATTATGTAAATAAATGTACATAAAATATGATCAAAATTACAAACATAAAAGCTGGCATATCTCAAGCAACATAAACAGAGCAGCATCAGCACAGCAGCATATGTACGCAGCACGTACAGTAGAAGTTAAAGCAAATCAAAAGAAATACGACACGTGTTCATGTTAAAACATGCCTCCTCACAAAATTTTTTAACTTGAGCTACCAGTCAAAAGAGAGGTGCCAACAACAAACTTTTTATAGGTATCGCGTAACTTTTTTAGGATTGTGCCCGTTTTCTCCTTGGTGGTTAAAAACCTTACTTGGTATGTACCTTAATCCAATAAAAATGCCATAAACCTTTTGAAGGGCAAAAACAAATATAATAAATAGAAATAGCATGTAGAAGAAACAGACAGTTGTAAGCAGCAGACAAGTAAAACCAAAATAAATTCAATACAATAAATTACCATACATACACGTACGACAATGTAGCTATCTCAATGTTTAATATACGCATAATCATGCAACATAGTTGGTGAGATAAACTTAATACCAACCAATATTAAACAAACATACATAGGTACTAATACAAAGATTAAAAACTTAAGACACCTTGAAAGAATTCATAGGCCTGCAAAGCCAAGCCAGCCAGCATTTGCTCGTAACCAAATCCAGGCAAACAGCGATTGCAGGAAGAAATATCATACAAATTGCAGAAAGATTTTAAAATAGCAACAGTGTAACAAATATAGTCAGCAGCAAAAAATCCACTGTGTTTTATAACAAGACAAAGTGTTAAAAATAACGGATGCATCCAGTTGTGACTACACAGAGTAGCAGACAAAGCTAAAGGACAATATTGCATCATTCTATAGTTAAGAGTTAAGCCAGGATACCAGCAAAGCTATGTAAGCTAACAACCTGCCCTGCCCATTTTACAAAATGAGCGGTCATTCCCACAGCGCGACCGTATGAGTGTGAAACCCTCGGAGTCAGAGAAGTTGAATTTGCTAAAGGAAATTACTAGCTTCTGAAAATGAAAACCACAACAAAAAATTCGTACGATGAGACAACCTGATTTCACGTTGGAGATCTAACAACACCAAATTAGGGTTAGGGGTTCGAAATATAAAATGTCTGATTAGCAGCCTAGTCCACTCAGTGACCTAGGCACCTCCATAGCATCCAGGCCAACAGGAAAATAGAAAAAGACGTTTATACCGAAGATATGTTAATATTTATCACTAAGCAGAAACGAAGGAAAACAGCTGACTTAGAAAAAGATCTACAAACATACATTTCAAGTCAACCTCAACAGTGGCATTAATATTAGCACAGCACAGGTAGAGGACAATTAAAAATTCGACTGTTCAATTTTTATGAAATCCAGGCCTCTCGTTCAAGCTGAGATTTTCGCAGATAAAACCAGGGGCCGATGTTATAAAAATGGGGTAAGGCTAACCTGGGTTAAGTCCACTTTGGGGTTAACCCCGAAATTTTTGGGTTAGGTTAACCCTGTATTATAAAGCATTTTTCGGGTTAGGTTAAGTTAACCCGGTTATCCTAGGAGTTAACCGCGATTTTAACCCCAATTAGCTCATGCAATCAGCTAACTCAGCTAGCAAGGATTTCACCCGGTTATTTTAGGGTTAACCCCATGTTTAGCCCCAATCTTCATTTGTGAACCCTCTTCATGAAAGCTGGAAATGATAAATTTGAAGTAAAAATGACGTTCAGAAAATGTCACCACGAAGAAAAGCAATATGAAAAATGTATTCCACTTAATTTTCAAAAATTAAATTAGTTTTTTTATACAATCTCATCCAGGCTAACTGCTAACCCTCCTCACAGAGGAGGGTTGAGATTTGCTGGATTTAACCCCAATTTTAGCCCGGGTTTCAAACCCGTTTAGTTATAACATTGGGTTAAGGGTTAACCCTAAACCTAACCCTAACCCCATTAGCGAAACCCGGGTTTTGCTAACCCCATTTTTGTAACATTGGGTTAGGGTTGAACCCAGTTTCTAACCCGGGTTCGTCTTAAGCAACAGCAAACTTACAGCTGAGGTTAGTGAGGACCCCGAACGTCCAACAACGGGGGACGGTAAACGGGGATTTCAGTTCAGGTTCATTCTAGAACCCTTGAAGTACAATAAAAGTACGCTATTCTCCACTCTACTGGAGCATCCAAATTAAGAAGTATATACTCAAACATTGATTTTGCGAAAGTATTACCTGGAAAAATAAACTGAAATATTCCAGCGAAACAGGAAATATATACGCTGAAAGTGTTAACTAAAAATCTGCAGTCAATAACTATCGGTGGGGCCGACTGGAAGAGAAAGTGATCGGGGAATGAACACTCCCCCCACCCGCCGCACTAAAAATCTAGGTTGGTCTAGGTCTCTAGGTTATGGAAAGAGGGATCGGGTCGGATAGAATAAGCCCAAGAGGCAGAGATTCCCCATAATAAAACAAATACAAGGTCAACTGCATACAGATACAAGTGAACAAGTACAGTTTCAAAGACAAAGGGAAAGAGGCAGCATCACATTATCAACTTTGCATATACAACACAACAAAAGCAAACAAGTCGTGTGACAGATTGAGCATAGCCATCTGTGTATTTTAACATGCAAAGTCCTTCATGCAAAGATACACTAGAGGAAAACCTGTCTGCCCTTAGCTATTAATGCTAGCTCAAGGAAAAAGGTAAAGGTAACCTAGAAAAAAGGTATCCTAGTTAAAACTTAGCGTGCCGGCGATCGTGGATGGATTCATAGTCCGGAACCAGGGGTGTAGCCTCAAACGATGAATTCAACGGTTGAGGAAGCTCATCTCCTCAAGGCAAATCCCCTACACAATCCGCTGTTAAGTCCCCATTATGAGGTATCCATTTAACCAACCACTTTAGGATGCATAGCTGAGTTGGCTAGAGCAAAGGTTAAATCGATAGCGCTGAGTCCCTTGCACGAGGAAATTTCAGTAAGCTTTGTGAAAGCGGGTATTTAATCACTAATCATTAATCTTAACTACTCGGACCTCTCGGACACGGATGAAACTAAAGTTTTAAAAATATGATTGCCATATCTCTTTTTACAGCATGCAAAAGGATAATCAGATAATGGGAGATGAGGTGGTGGTTTCATTATGTTATATATATCAGAAGATAAGAAACTTTTGGATTTCAGTACACACCCGGATTCTGAATTGCTTGTTTTGATGTAAACAAAAAATGTAGCTCATTGCATAGAATTCCCAGAAAATTTTGAAAACCTTCAGTAAGTGTCCATCGTAATGCTCATTTATCAAAAACTTTCCATGATATTAGAAAAACTTCTAGTTACTAAGGAAGATCTAAGGTGCAGAGTCGGGTTGTTTAACGGAACGGCGGGCAGCTGGGAATTCACAATAATTTAATGTAAGTGAGACAATTAAACCAGTACTAAAGGAAGGCGCAGTCACTCAGTCCTTAATCACTCCAATCGCTGGCATTTTCGGGATCATCATCAGCACCGCCAGATTCTTCTGAATCAGACATGGCCACTGCGTGCCATCGTTGCATCAATATGGCTGCCACATCATGCCCATGCGTCGCAGTTTCCTCACGACGTGCTGCCTCTTCACGGGCCTCCACTTTACGTAGCTTGATGCCTGCAATAAAAAAAGGGAGTTCTCCTTCACCAATAGCTTCCAAGAATCTTAAAAACCAGTCAAAATAACTGCGGGCATTTAACTTACGTTTCTACGTAAACAACAATTGAAATATCTAGCTGTTTCAGCTTGACCAACCTATTTTACAGCTCAACAGACATTAATTATCGACCCAAAATTATTCCCTACATGAAAATTATCAAAATCACATAGTTATAACCAAAAATTCTTATATAGATAACTAAGAAAGTCTAGATAAGTACGTTCTGATGATACTAGTCACAGCACAGCAGCTACTATTGTTAAGGTGATATTAAAGTTTATCTGTACTTCAGTATCTGCGACACATGTATTGGCAGTCAACAGAAATAAAACTACGTATGTACCTTGTTGAATAGCCTTGAGCAAGTCAGAGCGTGCATCAGAAACAGCGGCAACAGCTTTAGGTGGACTGCTGACACCACCAGAGGGACTGGCACCATCACCACTGCCCCCTTTGCCGCCAGCAATTGTAGGAGACCCTGCGATTGCAATAGAATTCGGCGGATTCATTGGGGGTGGTGGAGGAGGAGGCGGAGGTCCCGAAGCCCCAGCAGTAGCACCGGAAGACTTCATCTCATTTTTAAACGTTGCCGCTGCCAGAGGGATTGCCCCTGTCAAGCCAGCAGGCGAGTTGCCAGTACGTCCAGGACTGGAATAAATGTCCATCTGCGCAAGAGATTGTCCTCCACCGGCAAGGTTCGGAGGAGGTGGAGGACTGGGCGTCTGTTCTGCCACAAATCCATGCATGTGCAGTTGCAGAGGTGGTGGAGGTGGCGGTAAATCAGGGGACGCGGATCGACGCAGATATCCGTCAGTGGGATCTCCGTAGAGAGATGAATCTGTGACTGAGAGCTGATCCATACGAGAGCTTAGATCGCCGTTGACAGGGAGGACAGGGGCTGGGGGTGGACTCATGCTGGGTCGACGACTACCGTCACTATCACCGCTACCGCTACCAGGCGGTGCCGGAGGGGGCTGAGAGGGCCGGCCTCGATTCTGCGGTGAGCGCCTGGTCCCACCAAGCGTACCCCCGCTGTCACCAGACCCTGTAGATGCAGGGGATCCAACGATCTGGGCCACAGGAGTTGTGGCACCGTTTCCAATTACTGTCATATTGCTGCCTGCTGTCGAAGCACCTCCGGTGGCCCGATAGATATCCGTGGAAACCCGATTCAGGGCATATCCGGCCGGCCCATAATGGTAGTTGCCAGGGACAGGCGGTTGCTGTTCTGCATAGTAAGGCTGATGTGTTGGATGACTGTTCATCAGCTGAGAAGGAGGATACTGATTGCCTAACTGGGAGGAGGAACCCTTTGAAATGGATGCATAGGATACGGTATTTGAAGAGGGAGGATGGCCACTGCGGCCCAGGGAAGACGCACCAGACATCTGGGATCGAGCAGTCAAAAGTGAAGCGCCGCTCCCTGTCGCTGAATAGACAGGACCAGCGTTATCCGAATAGTAGCCGCTGCTCCCAGAACCACCGCCTAGGGAATTGTTCGGTTGACTAACAGAACTAGGAGGATGCTGAAGTTCCAGACTTTCAGGCCTGTAGACCATACCAGGTGGTGGGAGCCCGCCAGATGTCAACGACACCCTGGCTACAGCCCCGACGCCTTGCGACATTTGCTGTTGCTGTCGCTGACGAATAAAGTCCGTAGGTTGGTATTCCGGGGGAACATACTGTATTGGTTCACCGGCACGTATGGCATCGACTACGAATTTTCGCTTATGATCCGGCGGAAGACGAGGCTGTTTGTGTCGCTTCCTTTCTCCACTCACCAGTTTAGGTTTATGAGGCTAAATAGAAAAAAGAAATTATATATTATGACATGACATATTATATTGTGACTAAAAGCACACAATTAAAAAATTAGAAATTTTAAAAATTAAAAGGGCGGGTCAAACCCCCTCAACTTTTAGGTGTGCAGAAAACGCTATGTTACGGCTAAAACTTAAGCATTTTTACCTTGGGTTTAGGATTACTGTATTACTGAAACCCGGCCAGCTTACGCTGGAAGAAGAATCTTAGATACACCCAATATGGTGCTTAGCGCCCGAGACAAAAACAAAACAACAAGAAAATATAGATTACGCCCAATTACGTTACGAGCATTTTAGATATACACAGGTATTCCAACAGTCAAGGTGAAGAGAGAGCACTCTGGGCCGTCAGTTGAGCCAGGTACCTGCCGAGAATCACCCCGGAAAGAATTAAATCAGTTCCAAGAAGCAGGGCCTCCCACCAGCAACCACAAAAACTAAGACCCGGTGCCGCATCACCGGCACAGCACTCTACCTGGCGCCCACTACAGGCCCCGGCCCAGTACAGCAGTCCACTGGGCGTTCTCGACTCACTCCGGTACACCATGTGCATGTAGTCCGACTCCCGATGTCACCTTCGGAGAACTCACTTCAGGCAGTCCTCCTTCCCGGACGGCCATTGCCGTCAGGCGCGTAGCCAGGGGGGGGATTCCCCTCCCGAAATTGTGTTCCCCCCCAGGAATATTTCCCTGCCATGTGTGAAATACCTATTCTTCAAAAGAGTTCTTGCCGTCGGCGCGAAATACGTGTATTATACCATTATAAGACGTATTTCGCACTAAAAATGAGTGCTAATTACATTAATTTGGTCTACTTTGACCAGCTCGGCATCATTTGGGTGCATGAACAAGCACTACTCCTTAACTATTATTGTGTCTGTAAAAATTCCACGAAGGTCACGAAATAAAAATATTTATCAGGTTCTGGGGGACTCCGCTCCCCCCCACCCTCGAAACAATTTTGCATTCCCCCCCCCCAATTTTTTTCTGGCTACGCTAGTGATTGCCGTCACAACAGCACCGGACCCTAGCAAAGATCCAAGTGAAGAGCCATTGCACTTTTCCCCAGTAGACACCCACCGAGGTATACGGTCCCAACACAAGCAAAGATTAGGTATGTATTGCCAGCTCTGAGAAGGCAACCCCTTCACCTACTCATTCCAAACTTGCTCAAGCTATAAAGTAACCAACCTTTCGACTGTGGGAGTTTTCGGCATCTTTGAGCATCTCTTGTCTCCAGAGTTCAAAGAAATAGTCCGGATCTGTGTAAAATTTCAATCCACTCTTTCCATCTTCTCTGCACAAATATATATACATATGAAGGTGAAAAGTTTTCACGATATTCACGACAAAGATATATATATATACGCATATAAACCAGTTTGAGAAAAATGTCCGGATATACCTGTACGTATATATAAAGGGTAAACTTGAAAGAAAAATTGGTTAATAAGCTACGTTTTCAGAAAATAATTATATAAATGTTTACAACGATAATTAAATACGTAACGAAGAAAACATTACGTATATAAGCAAACTCTGCACTTACCTAAAAACATTTAGTTTATCCAACTCAGGAGGTAGATCACATTTGGAATAGACTTCGGCCAGAGCAGATGGAAGGGTATGGCGGCTCACGGATTGCTGATCGATCAATGATGAGCTCTTGAAGGCCTTTCGCAAATGCAGATCTTGCAACGACACTAAAATAATTTCTAGTCTTACTCAGTTATGATTTGAACCGGTTGCATCTAACCCTTACTAAAGTAATAAGGTTCACAAAAAAAGGACAAAAATCAGTTTTTTGTTGAAAACTTTCAGGTTTCAGCCCCGATTGGAATATTGTTTATGCGTGCATGTGCGCCGGGACTTGCTTTATATTCACACATAAAATCGCGGCCCTCAGCCTGCAGATGAGAAAATAATAGCAAAATTTCGTGTCCTTTTTTGTGAACGAATTCACAAAAAAAGACAGAAGTTCACAAAATAAAGGACAGTCCAAATTTCCAATTATATACTGCTACCACGCGTGCAAATGAACTGTAAAAACAATCAGTAAACTTGTTGTACTTCATTTTAACTACATTTGAGGCACTGTTTTTCATGTTGCCCCTTCCGGAAGACCAAAACTTGCCAGATCAGCAGGTCCCAATCATCCGACCGTAATGGCACACTTAGATCTCAAAATTCACTTTCAAGGACTCAAAAACAATTGGTAAATATTAACTACTAGTAAACTACTAACGCCAACTTTAAAGACGTTTTGGATGTCATAGTTGGTTCTAGTAGGATAAGGTAACGTGTGAGCAGGGTCACGTGACCATGGGTCACATGGGGTAGTGCCGATCCGAATCCCAGCTTTCACTGCAAAAACGGTTGGAAATTATTTTTAATAACACGTAATCACGGTTAAAAGTTGTTTTACCTTACGAAATGCAATTTTTAGGTCACCAGCCCCCGTCGAAGGCATCATTTAGACCCACCGGTGACCATACTGCCTTTTAGATGGTTTAATGCGCTAGTAGCAAAGTTAGAGTTGCAATTTAAAGTTTAAATACGTTTTCTAATGCGCTCGAATCTAAACAGCCAATAAAATTAGTTAAGTGCTCTCTGGGATCTGATCCGCTGATGAAAAATTTGTCCTTTTATTTGTGAACTTGTTCACAAAAAACAGGACAAACATGTAGCCATATATATATTGGATACCTTGCCATGACCTCTGGGCTGGTCCACGGCGGGTGGTTTTTTGAAACTTTTTCGCAAAAAGATCACCCACAATGCTTTGTAAAAAGGTGCGGGGTGGCTGCTACAGCAAATCTAACGCCAAATTTGAGCTTTGCGACCCCGAAAACCTATATAGCACATGTTTTAGGAAGCTCAGACCCCTCGGACCCACTGACCGACTGTTTGTCATTGACCCCGACCCTCCTTGCCCAGGGGGAGGTCAGGATCACATTGGGCTAAAGCTACATAAAACATAATGCCAAATTTGAATTCTTCGCCTAAAAACCTTTATAGTTTTTAGCCTTCCTGGGCCTTGAAATAAAAATTTTGACCAGTAACGTGACCCTGACCAAGGTCACGTGACCCTGTGTCAAGTCACGTGACCAGTCCAGATGCGAAACTACTACGTCAAGTTGTTTGCGCAGTGTTTACTAGAGCAACAGAACACCAAATAAGTGGATTTCAAGATTTCTGGAGTCAATAATCAGTGTAAAGAGAATTGGCCAGGGTAGCCATTTTCGACCCAGGGGCGAGAACCAAAATACGAAGTCCAGCCTGCTCAAAAAAACTTGGCGATCCAAATTTTTTACATAATAACACTATAGACAATGCTCTATTTATCCATGAAAAGAAAAATTACCTATATAGCTGTATCCTGAGATTTGATCCGTGGATGATTTTTTGCGAACCCGTGATTTTTTGTGAATTCGCTAACAAAAAATTTTTATTACACGCGCTACACAAGGGCTATATATCGGCATGAAATTTGCACCATATATATAGAGAGGGGTCATTACTAGTTGATACATACGTATATACCAAAATTATTTCGATCGGACTTCATTTGCGAAAATAGGACCAAAAATTCGATTTTTGATTTTTTAACCTTGCTTATACAGTATAATGTAAACGAACCTTCTTCACTGTTGCTCTCCAGCTGTGTAACCTTGAGCTTAAGCCTGTCAACTCTGGATATTAAGGTTTCTGTTTTGTGCTCCACTTTGAGGGCCTCGTGGAATAGTTCCCCAAAAATATTCTCTGCATGTTTGCTCAGCGAGCTGAGTTGACGAACTAAATTGGCCAACGACCCATTGGCAACACATTGTAGTTCTTCATGCCGGACATTGGCCGGGAGTCGATTACGACTGATTTTAATGGGGGAGACAGAACGCTTGACTAAAGGCATTAAGCTAGCGCAAATATGTACAGTTACATAAAACTGTTAATTAATTTTCAAAAAATTAAAGAGTTTCCAGAACAGAGCCAAATTTATCGCAAGACATCTCAACGACGCTCATCTGCAAAAGCATTGCTAAAATCATAAATCAGAAAACAACAGTTATATATAAGCACATTACTAGCTACCTAGATCGGGTTTTTATTTATATTAGCTAAAAAAGGATTGAATTTTACACTGGAAGTGTCAAAATTGCGATAGAACAATTTTTAAGACCTGTGAGGGGTGGGTTTATTTTCCCCCCATTTGGGTTTTTCCCCCCATTGGGTTTTTTCACCCGCTACTTTTTGCATTATACCGTCCTAACGGTACAACCTAGAGAAGTGCAAATGGGCTTAAAAGAAAGATCTAAGTTAGTACGCCTACGATGGTATATATATAAAGTTCTCATATAGCCCTTATATATAATAAAAAAGTTTCAGCCAAAATCCGAAAATGTGGGTTTTCCCCCCATGGCTATAACCCTCGCCTCCCAGTTGGGTATTTACCCAACTATACCCCGAAAATTTCTGGGGGGGGTTAGAAAATGGCTGGGAGGCTACCCCTCCAACCAGTGGCGCACATAGAAGATTTCTTCACGGGGCGGACCTCAGAAAATTGGGGGGGGGTCCGGGGGGATTCCCCCAAGTCAGGGGCGCACCCAGGATTTTGAAAAGGGAGGGGTCGAACCTGTAAATCTTCCTATTTTTTAGTTTTATGCATTGAAAATAGCTCAGTTTTTGCTTTCTTCCCAAAACTACCGGGGGGTAAATCGGCCATAAAGGGAGGGGTCGGAACCCCCAAAACCCCTCCCCTGGGTGCGCCCATGCCCCAAGTTGAAAAATTTTTGAAAATCAAGTTTGAAAAGCGATAATAAGCGCAAATTAAGCAAAAAATTGAATAGATTTCGGCGCGAAAATTTTTGAATATCTTCAAAAAAGTTGGTATTGAAAGGTTTACAACGCTGAAATAAGGGTATATAAATCAAGCAAAAATGAACATTAATTTCGCGCCGAAAGCGCGAAAATTTTTGAAATTTTATGTCCCCGCTGCGCGCGGACATTAACATTTTTCCTTCACATCTGGTTGCGGGGGGGGGGGGGGGCGGCCCCCCCCTCCGACCCCCTAAGTGCGCCCCTGCCTCCAACCCCCTACCCCGCCTTACACGATGCTTTTCCTTTTCCTTCCGGACTTCCCGCCCCCCCCCCAAAAGTTCGGCACTTATTTAGATGGGGGGGGGGGCGTTTTTTCTACTTGCTCCCCCTTTATGGTTCGAAAAAATTTTTTGTCTCCGATTTGGCTGAAAGTTGCCCTTAGAGTAAATCAAGGTCGCTGATTTCAAAAATCGAATCGATCAAAATCAATCAAAAAATTTTTGTCTCCGATTTTCGCGAAAAGTTGCCCCTAGGGTAATTCGGGGGAACTGATTCCGAATCTGCAGTCGAAATTTCATAAAAATGGATCGTTCGCCCGCAAAAATCGATTTTCAATGATTTTTCAAAAATTCGACAATGACTCGATTTTGGCAGCTCGGATCGAAATTTCGACTGCATATTCGGAATCAGCGCACCCGAATTACTCTAGGTGCGACATTTCGAGAAAATCGGAGGCAAAAAATTTTTGATCGATTTTGATTCTCGATTCTCGATCGATTCGATTTTTGAAATCATTAAAATCACCAAATCGGAGACGAAAATTTTTTTCGAACCATTAAGGGGGGACCAAGGCGAAAAAGTCGCGCCCCCCCCCCTCTAAATAAGTGTCATTCTGTTGGTGGTAGATAAATGGCTGAGGGGCTTCCCCCTCAACCCTCAACCCCATAAGTGTGTTGGGGGACCCCTCCTTCCAAATGGAATATTTTAGGGTAAATTTTGCAAATTTTTTCAAAAAAGTCCACCTTTTTTGCTTAAAGTGTTTATAGCCATGGGGGGGAACCCACATTTTCGGATTTTGGCTGGAACTTTTTTATTATAAGGGGTATATATCTGAGAACTTTATATACCATCGTACTTGGCGTACTTAGAACTTTCTTTTAAGCCTATTTGCACTTCTCAATGTTGTACCGTTAGAGCGGTATAATGCAAAAAGTAGCGGGGGAAAAAACCCAATGGGGGGAAAAACCCAAATGGGGGGAAAATAAACCCACCCCTCACAGGTCTTAAAAATTGTTCTATCGCAATTTTGACACTTCCAGTGTAAAATTCAATCCTTTTTTAGTTAGTATGCACCAAAAAACCCGATCTAAGTAGCTTTTTTTGAGATCTCATGTGACTTTGAAAATGCTGCATCAACTGGCCAGGTTCATAGGTGAACCAGGCTACAGTTTACCCTCTGTGAGACCCCCCCCACGGAGAGGCCAGACCCCCCACCCCCCATACCCGACCTCGACTACTCCCCCCAAGCCGAGCTCAGACCCCCCCCCCCTAAAATGGGGTCCAAACAAGAGAAAAAATGCTAAATTTTTGCAAAAATTTTTGCAATTTTTCAAAAATTTTCTGAAAAAATTGTCTAGAAACAGTTAAAAACGCTAAGAAATAGGTTTTAAAACACAATACGACTGGTTTTTTATTAGATTTATGTCGAAAATAGTCGATTTTATGTCCAAAAAGGGCCATTTTTAGCTGAAAAAAATTTGGGTAGTTTTTTTTTGAAAATTTCCGATTTTTGAGACCCCCCAAGCCAGATTTGGACTTTTTACTCCCCCCCCAACCCAAACAGGTGGTACACATAAACATAGGGCAATTTTTGAAAAATGCTAAAAATGATGTAATTTGATAAAACTTATTATTCTATCGTGTAGAGAATGGTAGAATTGGCTGTTAAAATCCACAATTGTACCTGTATTGGATCCTCCAGCAGCGAAATGGCACTTTTAAGGTTTTTAGACCCTAGCTAGCCAGGTAAGCAAAATTGTCCGAATCTGACCGCATAGGATGACGCAGCGTGCTCGATAGTACCGTGCTATAGTCTCTAATTGTTTCCGTGTTGAGTTGTTAAAAAATTTTTCAAAAAAATTTGGGTGGGTTTTTCCCCCCAAAGTGGGTTTTTTCCCGCCACTTTTGGCAATGTGCCAGACTAACGGTACAGCGGATCGGTCTAATTTTGGCTGTGTGCAAAGAGGAAGAGTTGCCATCATTGCAGATATTTGCAAAACTTTTCTAGCCCAACCCAGTCAAAAGTTACATCGGTCCAAACTTTTGCAAAATTTTGGCATGGTTGGACCAAAAAGTAGTTGTCATTTTCAAAATGTCATAAAATGAGTAGGAGTGAACCAAATGACTTGATCTTTGCTCACATAGGTGAGAAAGAGTCGCGCTTCCTGCTGCTATAGCAAGCTTAACAAAAAAAATCACCCGAAATTTTAACAAAAAAAAATCACCCCACCCTGACTCACAGGAAAGTCGCAGAGACCCAAATTTTTGCATGGTGATAGCCACACATCTCGACATTACAGCCTGTGAGTTTGAGCCCCTAGGCCCTCTCCATGCGTTCAGGGCAGACCTTTAAGTGAGGGTACCCAAAAGCGACCTCAAAAACGTTCATGACCGAAGTTCGAATTTCGGCTGCTATTTACTAAGGGAAAACCCTAGGCAACCCATATTGTGCATGTGACATGTCCTGACTGTGGGCTATCGATACATATATAGAAGTTCCCAGTTGGACCTCTGTGCCGTCCTGGGGTGGGTGATTTTTTTTCGTTAAAATTTTAACAAATAAAAAATCATTTTTATGTTTTGTTACTGAAGTCAGAACAACAGCTAGAGCAAAACTAACGTCAAATTTGAGCTCCCCGACCTCGAAAACCCTTATATACTTTGTTTTTGAGGTTGCCTGGCACTTCTGGTAGTCCAACCTGGTAACCAGCCGGGCCTGAACCGTCCGACCGTAAACGTGATCCCAGAAGTCAATATTAGGCCATAGTTACCGAAAAACTAATGCCAGATTTGAATTCAGCGCCCTGGAAAACCCCCTAGGACATGTTTATAGCCACTTCGGACTGTCTAGTTGGTACCTGGAGGGTCCGGACGGGTCCGGCAGGGGTCACGTGACCGTGGGTCATACCCCACCAAAATATGAAGTTCTGAGTTTCTCTGCCAAAATGCCTGGAAATAGGTTATAATCACTCACAAACACGAAAAAACAACGTTTTAGCCTTTAAAACGGCACTTTAGAGCCACCAGACTTCATACTGGACGCTGTCGGGGGCCATCAGTGACCACTAAGACTTCGGCGGGGTCAGTTGTCCTAGTTGGAGCACTATGTAGGTTAGCGGTTTTGGGTTCTAATTACGTTATTTTGTGCGCTCTATCCAAAACTGATGAGAAAAAGTTGCTAGCTGCTCTCTGGGATCCGATCCGCCACTGATTTTTTTTTGTTAACGGGTGATTTTTTTTTGTTAAACCTTTAACAAAAAAAATCACACATTTTCGTCTACTGCAACTTACTGGTAGGTGGTAGAGCAATGAAACTGGGGTGGTTTTAAAGCTTAGCCCAAGACCTATCCATGGGTCCTCAAAGTAATCGATTTGGTTTAGTTTTGCGAAAGTTCCAGCCAAAAAACCGAATTTTGATTTTTTTTTGTTAAGCTTGCTATATATATGTTTTGGAGCTCATATCTCCAACCCATGACCCAGGAGGCGGGTGGGTTTTTTTCCCCCAAAAAAGGGGGTGGGTTTTTTTCACCCCATGGCTATATTATTGCGAGGAATACACGTTTTTAACGGTTTTATGGACTTTCTGGCTCAATACTGACCATATTTTAGACTTAGAAACATGTTGGCAATCAAGTTTACGAGTTTAAAACCTCTGTCTAATGTCAAAATTACTTCATAGTTGAATGTTTTTTGGCATTAACATAATGGCTGAAAATGCGATTTTGGACAAAAAAATAGAAAAACTTTTTTGGGGGAGGCTTGGGGGGTCGGGGGGTCTAAAAAGGGCCCCCAAAATTAAAATTCCGGGGGATGGGCCCCCCAACCCAAATCCCCGTTACACCTATGGGTAACCCCTCCCAGCCATTTTTACAACCCCTCCCAAAAAATTTTGGGGGGCCCCGCCCCCCACCGAACTGGAGGGGGGAGGTTAGTCGCGCCGGAGGCGCGAATATATAATTGGCCAAAAATTGGGTATTTTTAGGGTAAATTCTGCAAATTTTTTCAAAAAAAGTCCAAATGTTTGGCTTAAAGTGTTTATTATTGTAAGAAATACACGTTTTTAACGGCTTTATGGACTTTCTGGCTCAATATTAACCTTATTTTAGACTTAGAAACATGTTGGTAATCAAGTTTTCGAGTTTAAAATCCCTGTCTAATGGTCAAAATCATAGGTGTAATTGGGGGAGGTTTGGGGGGTAACCCCCCCCCATAGGTGTACCTTGAGAAAACGTTGGGGGAGGGGGTAGCCGAAATTAGGGGGGGTGGGGTCAGCATTTTTGAGGTGGGGTGGGGTCCGGAAAAATCGAATTTGGGGGGGGGGGTAAAAAAATTTTTTGGTCAAAAATTTAGAAAAAAATTCGCAAATTTGCTAAAAAAGCGTTATTTCCAACTAAAAATCAAAAATATTTCATCATTGTTGCTCATTTATTCAAAAAAACTTGGAATTTTTGCAAAAATTTCAAATTTTTCCAAAAAAATTTCGGATTTTTACTAATTTTGAGGCAAAATTTTCAAAATTTTGAGGGTGGGGTCTTGCAAATTTGGGTGGGTGGGGTCTGGGATTTGGCCATTTGGGGGTGGGGACTGGGGTCTGCCTCCAAAATTTCGAGGGTGGGATCGGCACTTCTCCATTGGGGGGGTGGGGTTCCCCCCCCCCCCCCCCCCCCAGGTACACCTATGACCCACCCCCAGCCATTTTTACAAACCACCCCCAAAAATTTTTGGGGCCCCCCCACTTGGGGGGGGGGGGGTAGTCGCGCCGAAGGCGCGAAAAATTGGCCAAAAATCGGGTATTTTTAGGGTAAATTTTGCAAAATTTTTCAAGAATGTCCAAATTTTTGGCTAAAACTGCTCATTATTGCGTGAAATACACGTTTTCAAAAGTTTTATAGACTTTCTGACTCAATCTTATTTTAGACTTAGAAACGAGTTGGCAATCAAGTTTTCGAGTTTAAAACCCCTGTCTAACGTCAAAATTACTTCATAGTTGAATGTTTTTTGGCATTAGCAATGGCTGAAAATGCGATTTTTGACATAAAAATAGAAAAAATTTTTTGGGGGAGGTTTGGGGGGGTCGTGGGGGGGGGTTTGGGGGGTCTAAAAAGAGGGCCCCCCGCAAAATTCCGGGGGAGGGGGCCCCCCCAACCCAAATCCCCGTTACACCTATGGTCAAAATTACTTCATAGTTGAAAGTTTTTTGGCATTAGCAATGGCTGAAGATGCGATTTTTGACATAAAAATAGAAAAATTTGGGGGGGTCTAAGAAGGGGGCCCCCCCAAATTCCGGGGGACATGCCCCCCCAACCCAAATCCCCGTTAGACGTAGACCTATGCCCAGAGGTGTAACGGAGATTTGGGGTGGGGGAGGAGGCCCCCCCCCAACATTTTTCTGGGGGGGGGCCCCGGCCCCCTCTGGCGACCCCCCCCCCCCCAACCCCCCCAGGACCCCCCCCCAACCCTCCCCCAAAAAAATTTTTCATTTTTTATGCCAAAAATCGCATTTTCAGCCGTTGCTAATAATAAAAAACATCTAACCATAAAGTATATAATTTTAACATTAGACAGTGGTTTTAAACATAGGTGAACCAGGCTACAGTTTGCCCCCTGTGAGACCCCCCCCACGGAGAGGCCAGACCCCCCTCCCCCCCTACCCGACCTCAACTACTCCCCCCCAAGCCGAGCTCAAACCCCCCTCCCCCCCTAAAATTGGGTCAAAACCAGGTAAAAAATGCAAAATTTTTGAAAAACTTTTTTTTGCAATTTCTGAAAATTTTTGAAAAAAATTCGAAAAAATGGCTATAAATCACATATAAAGAGCTAAAGATGGTTATTTATAGCAATTAAAAGGTAATATACGCAATTATAAACCACAATCTGGGCTAATTTAGGCATATTTTAGCACAAATTTGTCAATTTTCAAGCCCTATTTTCGCATACGAAAACTATCGACAGAAGCTTTTGAGTATGTTTTATGTACTGTACATCGAAAAAGGAGCATTTTTAGCCAAAAAAAACTTGGGTACAGTTTAGGGGGGGGTCCCCCCCCCCAAATTTCGGATTTTGGTGGGGTCCCCCGAGCCAAATTTGGACCTTCTACTCCCCCCCCCCAACCCAAACAGGTGGTACACCTATGGTTTTAAACTCGAAAACTTGATTGCCAACATGTTTCCAAGTCCAAAATAAGGTCAATATTGAGTCATAAGATCCATACTACAGTTAAAAACGTGTATTTCTCATAATAATAAACAGTTTAAGCCAAAAATTTGGACATTTTTGAAAATTTTTACAAAATTTACCCAAAAAATACCCGATTTTTGGCCATTTTTCGCGCCTTCGGCGCGACTACCCCCACCCCCCCAGTTGGGGGGGGGGGGGACGTCCCCCCCCAAAAAAAGTTTGGGGGAGGGTTGAAAAAAGGCTTGGGGGGGGCTACCCCCCCCACCCCCCCCCCCCCCCCCCCCCCCCACCTTACACCTATGCCTATGCCACTCTCCAAAATTGCCGACGTTAATAACTTAAGCCTATGAAGTAGCTAAGAAATATCTTATGGAACCGGTGCTTCCAACAGAACTGTAGAAGAAAGGAAAATATCAGCAAAATTGATTATCACGTATTGATCGGAATTAGTCAGAAATTTTATTTTAATGTAGTCTCAATTACAGCAATGCTATGATAAATAACAAACTTTAAATAACGCTATGTCAGAATCACGATATCAGAATTCAAATCAAATTTGACATTAGTTGTTTCCATGGCAACTAGACAAAGTTGTGATCAGTCACAGCTTTCACAATGGTAAAATACATAACTTTTTTATTTTGAAGCCATTTAATTTTGATCGTCTCTTGCTTAGTTATATACATTATGTTCTATGTTGAGATCAACGAGTCTGAATCTAAAAGTAAAGAAAACATGATTTCTGGATGCCGTCGCCATCGGCAGACTCTATCCCTCCTAGCCTAAGGGGCCAATTTCATGAAACGTCCGTAATCCCAACTCGCAGCTGCAGACTCTAGTGTTTAAGTGTAAAATCCGCACTACGTTGTGAGTTCATTTGAGACCAAGTAGCAAAACTGGAATATTCACTTTCGACTTGCAACTATGTGTAACTTCGTCTTGTATATTTCAATTAGTCGATTTCAAAGAAATTGTAAAATCTCCTATATTTTTCGTTAGTTTGTACCCAAACTGAGAAATTAACTTCTCTGACACGTTATGTGTACTTTGAGCATATTTGAATAAACTGAGAAATTATGACAGAGTAAGGCTTTTAAGGTGGTGATTCCTTTTGGGCACATATTTGGTGGCATAAATCAAGATGAAATTAGACGAAACTTTCCGAAATAAGTTCTTCTGGTGTTCTAACACCCTCCGCTCAATCCCCATTCAAAAATTCGAGATTTCCGGTCAAAGGGGTTTTTCCCAATTTCTGAACGTTTGGCAGCAGCTATACAGTAATGACTATATTGATTCGAAAGACCTCATTGAGATTCACATTTGTGCTTTTTAAAGCAACTTTCTAGCTTTTCTCTGAGTTGTGCCCGGGCCTTGAATCGGGCCTCGGGCTCCGGGCCGGGCCTACACCGGGCCAGCCCGGGCAGGGCCTGCACCGGGCCAGCCCGGGCTCGGTTGTTGGAGCGGTAGGCCCGGCCCGGGCCCGGTCGGCCGCACAGGCCCGGCCCGAGCCGGGCCTACCGGGCCTGGGAGGCCCGGTCACATTTTTACTATCCATTTTCTAATTTTTTTCCACAATTTCTTCACTAGAAAGTCCAATTTAAGCTTACGCGAGTTGTTTAAGTTGTAATAAATAGCACCAACTATTGTTTGGCACTGTTTTCTGTATGCCGGGCCTTCACCGGGCCGACCGGGCCTACACCGGGCCGCCGGGCCCACCGGGCCTACCGGGCCTTGAATCGGGCCTCCGGGCCCGGGGCGGGCCCGGGGCGGGCTCGGCCCGGCCCGAGGCCCGGCCCGGTTGGTTCAGCAGGCCCGGGCCCGGGCCCGGCCCGGGAAATTTGTTAACGGCACAACTCTAACCGTGAGATACAGCCAATTTTCTTGTTTTGGCGTCGAAAACTTGTCATTTTTGCAGAAATCAAATAATCCAACCTTTCTTGAACTACGCAAGCCGTGAAATCAAACTAAAGGCCGGTTTACACACGGCAACTTTGACGCAACTTTCAACTTTCAAGCAACTTTTTCTGGGCAACTCCGTAGCAACTGAAAGTTGCTTGAAAGTTGCCTGGTGTGAACACTCACAAAATCGCAAGCAACCAGTAAGCAACTTTAAATTTTCACTCGGTCCAGAAGCTACTTTTTCAGGCAAATCACAGTGCACGCACAGCCAATGAAGCAAGGCTACGCCTTTTGAATTCTTGGCGCGTAGAATTGTCATTGGCTGCTAAGAGAAAGTTGCTGGATAAACTGTTGCCTACTAGTTGCCTCGTATAAACGAGAAATCGTAAGCAATTCTCAGCAGCTAAAGTTGCTTCCCAAAATAGTTGCTGGAAATTCACCTCGTGTAAACCAGCCTTAAGGGCGTCGATCTGAAGGTCTCATAGGGACAAATTATCCGACGCATGATCGTCTTCCAACTGCTATCCTGTACAGTGGCGTAGCCAGAAAAAAATTTCGGGGGGGGCACATCCAAAATTTTTTTAACATTTACCCAGGTTTTTCAAAATCGTTATTCGCTTCTTTCAGACTTGTTTCGGATAACACAAACTAAGGTTATGACAACTGAGCTTTCTAAATTTTCGGAGGTACAATGCATCATGTACATAAATACAGCAGCTACACGGGGGTCTGGGAGCCCCCCAGAAGCTGGAGAATTTTTGAAAAATGTAATAAAAGTCATAATGAAAACATTTAAAAAGATTATATAGACATTCAAATCGCATATATAAATAAAAATAGTGCTATTTCAAATTCCTGTAAAATTCGCTTACTGAAACTATGTCTTTCTGTTTTCTCATTTTAGACAACAATTTCTACAAACTTGTTAGATTATAAGTGCAAAGGGTTAGATCTTTAGATAAAATAGGCGGGTTTCTGGGGGCGGAAGCCCCCAGTTAAAAGACAGACCTTTTTAGAATATGGCATAATTGAAACCTATTTTTAGAGCACATTTTGCTAAAACTTTGGAAATTTGACCGTGTAATTTGATGTGCAAATTAGATTTTTCTGAGTCGATTAATAAAATTCGCGCCTAAGGCGTGAAAATTTTGTAACATTTTCCCCGACACGGAAAATTTCCCAGGGGGCAAATGAGTATCGGGGGGATTCCCCCCCCCCTGGGCCCCCCCCCTGCCTACGCCCCTGGTCCTGTAGGCTGCTATCATAAAAAATGTAGTTTTTGCAAAAACACGACCAATTTTTTCCAAAGAATGTGGAGCATTCACCATGCAAGCTGGAGGACTTCTACTTGCCAAATGTGTTCTGCACAAATATAACCAGGGACGATTTTCTTAGTTGCCCCGATAGCTGTTTTCTAGCTAAAGTAATCGCTCGACAAACGTGGAAAAAAGTAGGCAAAATACAGGTTACGCACACGTTCCAGCTTATTTTTCTATAACGAAGAGCGATTTCGCAATAAATGAAAAATCGCCCCCAGCTATTTGATGGAGGTATCGAATGATGTAGCCGATGTCTCGCGAAAAAATTTACTTGAGTCTGCAAAAAATCCGGAAAATTATACTTCTTCTAAAATATGTTAAAAATATTTTAGAAAAGCAATATTAGTTTCATGGTATGGATTAAAAAGAGAAAATTACAAGCTAATTTTGATATAAAATGGCTTGTTAGCTCCAAGTAATGAATGAGTAATAATGGTGCAAACTTTATGTGACCAAAGGGAATCACCACCTTAAATAATTATCAATTTTGTAACTACTCGCACTCGCACTACTCGCAGCTATATACTCACACGCATTTGTTTAGCTAATTTTCGCAAGTTCGCGAACAAGTTTATGAAATGAAAAGACATCTAACCGCACGGCGCACATCACATGTGCTTCCAGTGCGAGCACTCTGAAGCTGGTAATACCCCTACCGGCGTGGATTTTGAAGAGCAACTATGAACTAAAAACTTAATGAATTGGCTTGAAATTTTGCACCTTTGCTCTTTATCATGTTTTGTATCAAATGAGCTCGCCTATACTTTGTTGAGGGAATTGGCTTGCTGTCTGTGTTGTTGAGTGAAAAGAAGATAAAAGATGTTGTTAAAAACTAGAGTTTATCTTTTGTCTGTCTTCTGTTCCCCTGATGTTAGGAGATAGGAATGAATAGCTTGATTACTATTCTGGAATAGATACAACACTGTCTAAACAAGATGAAATGTAGTAAAAGCTTTGATTTAAATATCTCCTTCAATCCTCTATGAATTTGTTTGAAGTTTTGCTTGCAAGCTTTATTAATTTATAAGCTCAGGCCGTTTTTTTAGTTTCTTATAAAAGTGACTTTTCCGTTTTTAGCTCATTTTGAAATATTGTAAATCCTATATCTCGCCTTACTATTGTGTTTATCAAAAAATAAAGAAAACAGCCTGTGCGTATACAGACATAAAACATATCTGCAAAATTCGGTCAAATTTGGTTGAAGCAGTAACGTGAAAATCAAAAACAGATTTTATAACTTTTCATGGTTTGCTTTGGTTTTGGGAATTTACGGATATTCAAACAGCTGAATGAATAGTGTTTTCTGTTAAAACACATAAGGAACACAATGACAACCTTTTTAAATCAATAGTCTGAATTTTTGGATAAGCTGTTTCTAGTTTTAACTAGCAATGTGTGTGCAAACGGTCAACGTAATTCGACCATATGTAAAATCATCTGTAACTTTCGGTAGCAACCACGCACAAAAGAGATATCACATCATTTCAACGCTCCTTTTGTGCTCTTTCATGTGGTGGAGTCAAAGGATTCATATAAGAGTTAAATAGAATTTTGATTATTTGCGCATGCGCAAAGCCATGATGGTAGCTAGCCAATTATGCGCTCCCTTATAGCAAAATTTTGTGCAATGATAGCCTGCCAAGCAAACTTGACTCACCTATATTTTTGTCAAAATTGCTTCATTCATTCCAAGATTAAGTGAGAAATCTCGCTAGTGGTACTACCGCCTTAAACTCGCACTCCCATCCTCAAGCCTAAGCTTTTATGTAATGGCTCCAGAGGCCAGTTTCATTGGCCTCAGTGTGCCCGATTGGCCATCTCTTCTGCACACCGGGGGCTATTTCATATGCATAATTGCATTTGTTACATTGTAGCTACAATGCAACAATTCAATAGAAATTCGATGGCAAACATAACATAAAACATGACTAATAGTGTTGTGCATTGGCGGGGGGCATTGGCCAGCCCTTGGCCGGTTGACTCGGCAGGGCTTGGCCGGCCATTGGCCGGTGGCCGGCCAACGGCCAATGGCAACGGAATTGGGGCCGTTGGCCGTTGGCGGCGGCGGGGAAACGGGGGGCGTTGGGGGGGGCGGGGGGGCGGGGCTAGGCCAAACAAATGAGGCGGGGTGGGTGGGAGAAAAATTAGGGGCGCATCGTAGACTTGTGTATAAGCACACTAATCTGTTCTAAGCCTATCACGCAAGTTTTTCTGTTCTAAGCCTAGCACGGTTATTTTACAATTAAATTTGGTAATTGCATGCAAATTTTAAGTGTGCTACAACGCAGGCGCTGCCGCTGAAGAAGCGTTATTTCGAGGTGCTCACATGGCCAACTGTGCTTTTCCAAAAGCAAAGAAAACGGCTGGACGTATGCTGACACAGAACATAATTATCTGCCATGTTTGGTCAAGTTAATGGTTGAAACAGTGACGAGAAAATCAAAAACAAAGTTTTGTAACTTTTCATTGTTTGCTTTGGTTTTGAGTATTTGCAATGCTTTCAATTAGCTGCACAGTGTTTTCTGTTAAATAATACACTTAAGTAACACCATGACTACCTTTAGAACCCACCAGATTTATTTTTTGGATAAAATGTTCCTGCTGTACACTGCGTTTGCAGACGGTCAAAGTAAATCAGCCATATCTAAAACCATCTGTAACTTTTGATAAAAACCACGCACAGAAGAGATATGCACGTCATTTTAACGCTCTTTATGCTCTTTAACGCTCTTTCACGTAGTCAAGTCAAATTTAACATATAAAGCTTAGATAAAATTTCAATTATTTGATCATGCGCAGAGCCATGGTGGTAGTACCAATTACGCGCACTCTGACACTAAAAGTTTATGCAAAGATAGCATGCCAACCAAACTTGGTTCAACAAAGTTTTTGTCAAAATTGCTTCACCCATGCCAAGATTACATAAAAAAGAGCTAAAATCTAGCAGTAAATTGAGAAGAGTAAAGGCCAGTTTACACTGTCAAACTTGGACCAAACTCAGACCAAACTAAACTTGCTCCAAACTACGAGTTTGGTGCTCTGCGGGCCAAACATTCCTATTCACACTACACAACCTAGATTAGCTTTGGCCAAACTCACTACAAACAGCCAATAAAATTGAATATAGTTTTGAATTGGCGCGCAAACTGAATTTGCAACATTCTTGTGTTATTTCTCGAATGAGCTTGCGAAAAAGAGCAGCAGCTATCATAGGTGAGTTTGGGCAAAAACTGGGTGGATCTGCCCGGACGGAATGGGGATTCTATAACCTCCAAAAATCCTAAAACGTTTTTAACTTTTTGGAAAAAATAGCTATTCAGGTTAGTGTGCGTTTGTCTCAATTTTCGAACCGTTTCGAACAAAGTTTCCAAAGCATTGTGACGCATATGTTTTTGTAGTAATGTTTGTGCTGGGTATTCCACAGAAATGGACGCTCTTTATAAAAATCAATAAGTTCCGCTTCCTTTTCAACAGTCCACACCATTGTAACAAAGACTAGACAACCTTGCTACGACAATGAATACACAGAATTGCACAGCACATATAATGACTACTTGGCGTGTTCTGATTGGCTGTTTGGTCTGAACGCCAAACTAAATTTGGTCTGAGACCAAACTTGCAAAGTCAGGTTTGGTTTAAGTTTGGTCTGAGTTTGGAGTAATATCACACTACCAAACTTAGACCAAACTTGGACCAAACTCGAGTTTGGAGCAAGTTTAGTTTGGTCTGAGTTTGGTCCAAGTTTGGCAGTGTAAACTGGCCTTAAAGATGGTGTACCTAAAGGCAAATTTCAATTGCGAATGCAGAACACCCGATTAGTACATCTGTCTTTAATTCCGATTTTGTTAGAAATCGTGTCAATATTAATATTGTAGATACTATCGCGATCAAAGCCAGCAGCTGCGAAGACTGATGTGGAAGGACCTGCAACAAAGACTAAAGAACTTGAGTTAACCGATTTTGTTGAAAAGCGGGATTACTCTGGTGCTATCGCGGCATTATTGGTAATATATATAAAGCACAGTTCCATTAAAGCAATAAACTCTATTATTACGACTATTACATTGATTATAATTGTAAATACATTACCTTATAATTAATAATTACAAAAATTTTAGCGCCTGCTAAAATAGAGGGACGAGAGGAACGCTACCGTAATTCAGTAATTAAACATTGAGGAAAATTTTAACGTTAAAAAGTAGATCTCACACAATTCCCATGAGACCAGTTATGAGGAACGTATCCTGGCACGTTTACCCATGGTTACCAGAAAGAAACTACAAATAGAAGTTAAGAGAATTAAAGTTAGAAGTGGTAGCAAAATGGAAGTCATAGCCAGGCGAAAATAGAGAAACGCAGGGAGTAACAGAATACCCGAAAGAAAGTAGTTATAGCTAAACCAAGTAAAGATACCAAATATTCCAAAGAAGAGAATTCCAAGAGAACTATACACAGCAATGACAAAAGCTACTAATGCAAATATTCACAAATATAACATTCATACAAACATACAGACATAGGGATCGATCCAAAACAAGCACACACGCAATTACCCTAGCAAATATACAAACAAGCACACATGTACGAATAAACAAGCCACAGTTAAGCTGTACATAACCTGAACACAAATCCTAACTAAACACAATATAATGCACGTCAAACAAGCACAAAGAACCTAGCTAAAGACAATTCACAGACAAAAATATCCTAACTAAATTACTACAACTAGAAAAATCCTAGCTAACAAAGTAAGGTGTACAACAATCAAAATATTAATAGAGCAAAAAAATGTTAAAGCAAATTACTGTGAAGAAAGAAACTTTGCGATTTAGAAATTTTTAAGCCTTGCGTACGGATTCTCCTCCGCCGCTGAAAAAAAAGATCGCCTGATCTTCCGACAACAAGAAAAACCAAAACAATTCATACACATACGTACACAGGGGAAATAAATCAGGGGAACGGAATACATCACTAGACGAAACAAGTATACAAACACAAGATAGGATTACATAGCTAACAAAAGTACCACTTATTTACAAAACAAATCAAAATTACAATACAAATCACAGAGCTCTCACAAAAACAGCAAACAAATAATACAAAGCCGGCAAATATAAATACAAAACGCTAGCGAATAGGTAGAAGAATAACAAAACAACAGATTATACAAACTAGTCAACATGCATATAAACTATGTACACAAAACGATTGAAAGTTCAAATGTCTATAATGATGCGCTGTCTTCTAGTTGTTGTCGTTGCAATTTAAAGCTATTTGGTTGGGGTGATGGTCTTCAGAATAACTTTCGGAGAGAATTCAAAGCCGTATGAACTCGAAATAGGATCGGAGCTGAGAAGGCTGAAGTTGCCATCATATGGAGTCGTTATATCCGTAGTAATAGGCCAGAGAGAGAAAATCGAGTTTCATAAGCGGAAACTGCGATCTTCACAGTTAGAAATACAGGCTACACAGAGCCCCAATCAGAGAAAATAAATACGAATCACAGTTATAGTCTATGAAATCTTTCGAAATTTGAGAAAAATAAAAATAATTCGTTTGAGGCTAAACCAGAGATAGATCGCTCAAGATTGCAAGCTACACAGATATCAACCGATTATAAAGCTCCGAACAAAAAAAAATCGTAGGCATACTAACATATACAACACAATCATTGAATGAAAATCACAAACAACAAAGTTAGTATATATAAACTGAAGTATTTTTGAGTTTTTCGCGAAATGTTGCTTTTTAGGTATATTCCGATAAGCATAGATAACACAAAAATCTGTACAACAACTACCAATGCAATTATTAACTGTACAATGTTATTACTACGATTACTGACTGTACATACAAAAAAACGGCAAGAAGTCCTGCAACAGAAAAACAAACACAACGAATTAAGTATACACCGCATAAAGTTACTATGCCACTGCAAAAAAAAAACTACTTCAAACTCCGAATTCGTTCTATTACTAGCAAAACTACGCAAGTATATATATAAATCACAGCTTCGTAATCGTATTATGAGGCTTTTAATTCAAAACGCAATAAACAACGAGCCTCTTTCCATTACTCAATCAAAGCTTGCTTTCTACGTATAGAAACAAAACTGCAAGAAGTAAATACTACGAGTTTAAACTACAACAAAAATTGAATTCGTGAGAATAGAATTACTATAAGTAAACAGTCGTTTCAATTCGATTTGCACACTACTGGTTAAGTCAGAATTTGCATTTGAAGTGGATGGGACACCGTTTGTACTAGAAAGCGAGCCAAAAAGTTCGCACTCAGCACAACCAATGTCCCTGTTGCGTAGGTTATCCAGAAAGATAACTCACCAACGTAGGTAGGAATGTAAGACATATACCGTTCGATATTGCTATGAATAAAGATTGACGGAACCAGTACAGCCTGATGATGCTCCATTAGGACCGTTGATCGTATGTGTCCAGAACCTATGCTCGCTCCAATGAGTATTCATGGGATCCGAGAAGCAAGGAGCTAGTCCAAATGATCAGCTACCAAATGAGAACCACTGAACCAATGAAAATACCTGAAGGCATAAAAAAATACAATATAGTTCGATATTAGGAAGTCCAAAACAAGAAAATTCAAGGAAACCAAAAGTTGAATACGCAACTGCCTTCTGCAAGCTACGTCAATCAATACGATTTTAAGATAGGTTTAGACGTACACATGGCTAACGACTTAGAGAACCGTGACTCTGGAAAGAATAGTCTAACAGAATAGTCTGAATTAGCACAAACGTAATTTAAATGGCAGTTAAAAATCAAAACAAACCGTTAACCCGTTTGAATCTTACTGATACCTATATGGTACAGAATACCCTTCCGCAGCTCTTTGAAACTCATATCGTAGCTTCCATGATCTCTCGTAGCTTCCATAATCTCTGCAAAGTGGCGTAACGCTGCCATGAACACCAGAGAAGGCTGGATCCTCCAAATAGATCTCCACGGTTTTATCTAGCCGTCGACGTAGCTTGTTGGACCTGGCTATAGGGAACGACAAAGCCATGAAAAGATTAACTGCTGTAAATTAGAATACAAAACAAGTGCAACGTTTAAATTGTGCAAAATAATTTAAGTAAGTGGAAGAGGACTAGGCAAATTAATGACTACTATTGAAAAGACATAGTGTTGACAAAACGGAATAAATTTGGTATAGGACGCAATAAAGATGGAATAAAGGACCTATTAACTGGTGCATACGGTGCTGGTGCAGTAGTGTTATTAAACTGCTTGATGATTATTGCCATTTCTTGACTAGCATTGGATGCAGTTTCGTCTTGATTTGTTTCTTCAATGGTATTTTGCCCTTGTTCGACCTCGTTTACAGTATTTTCTAATCCTTCAGTATTGCTACCAGCATCATTGTTATTGTCCTCCCTGTTTTCCGTAGCCGTTTCCTTAGGCGTATCTTGGAATAAGTCATCAAATTGTTCAGCTGTATCATCGGTAAATTGAGGATGCACATCTGGTAGTTTCTTGAGTCGATTGACGTGAATTGGGTTACTTACCTTCCCAGTTTGTAAGCACCGTAAACGCACATTTTGTTCCGAAATCTTTTCAATTATGCGGTAAGGATTTGGAGCTAACTTTGCGATATCTCCTTGTGGTACTGGTACTTGAGATATATTTCGCATAACTAGCTTTCCTACGTCAAAATGTTGCATATGTACATTTCTATCATACCTTTGCTTAACCAAGTCAGCTTTGTCCTTAATTATTTCCGAAGTCAAACGCCAGTTTTCCGTTAACTCCCGCATAGCAGATGTTTTATACGCATTTAAGGAAGTAACAGGTTTATCCAGTTTTTCAAAAAGTAAATCTTCCGGAACTTGACAGTCACGACCAAAAAGTAGAAAATATGGTGTATCTTGAATGGTAGAATGAAAAGATGTTCGATACGCATGCATTGCAAAAGCCAGTTTGATATCCCAGTCCTTCTGTGACGTATCTATGTATTTCTTAACTATTTCACGTATAGTACCATTTACCCTTTCTACAAGTCCGTTAGACTGAGGGTGATAAGCTGTCGTACGTAGCTTCTTTGTACCTAGTAGCTTAAAGAATGTCGATGTTACTTCTGACTGAAAATTTGGGCCTTGATCCGTGACTATTTCATTAGGTACGCCATAACGTAAAATAAATTCATACAAAAGCGTACGTATTAACGTTTCAGATTTTTCATTCCGAAGAGGCCACGCTTCTGCCCAACGTGTTAATTGATCTATCAAAACAAGAACACAGACCTTTTGCTTCTTACTAGTTGGAAAATGACAAACGTCTAGGTAAATCCGTTCAAATGGCCTAGTCACAGGTGGATAAGGTTTCATAGGAGCTTGCGGTTGTTTCGGTCCAATAGTAAACTTCGCACAAACAATACAGTTACGTACGTATGCTGTTACATCTCTAGTTAACGTTGGCCAATAGTATTTAGTAGCTATCTTATAAAGAGTTTGAGGTACTCCTTGGTGTCCACCAGTATCCATTGCACTATGGTATTGATGTAAGATATAGTTTCGAAACTTTTGTGGGACGCACACTTGTCGAGGTAACGCTAGTCTCCTTCGTCCACACGAGTCAATGTGATGTCTATACAAAATACCGTTTTCCAAAACAAAATCCGATTCAAAACGAATTAAACGCCAAACTTTTTCGTCGGTTGTTAAACGACCAGTTTCCATGTAGTCTTTTAATGGACCAAATTCATGATCTTCATCTAAAGCTTGACTCCAACTTTCATCAGAAAACTTTTCAATAGCGAATACAGGTGGATACATGTCCTCAGTTACATCAAACTCTTCTTCGTTTTCAGATGTTGTTTCTGTGTTGTTATTTTGCGTACGTACTTGCTGCAATCGTGAATCCGCCGTCGCAATGTCAGCCAAAAAGTTGTCCTTGGACTTTGGATTACGCGAAAGAGCATCTGCTACTGGATTATCAACCCCTTTTCGATGTAATGCTGTAAATTTGTACTCTTGCAATGCTATATGCCACTTAGCTAGTCTGCTATTACCTTGACGTTTTGGACAAGTAAAGATGTACTTAAGAGCTTCGTTGTCAGTATATAGGGTGAATTGGCGATGTCTTAAATAATGTTGGAAATGTTTACATGCCCAGACTACAGCTAATCCTTCTAGTTCGTATATTTCATACTTCTTTTCTGCACCTACTAAAGATCTACTTGCATAAGCGATTGGTTTTGGTCTTGATTCACCTTCTTGTTCTTGCTCTAGTACCGCACCGAGACCTTGAATACTAGCATCAGTTGTTAACAAAAATGGATTATCCCAATTTGGGTATGCCAACACAGGTGCCTGAGTTAACGCAGTTTTCAAACTATCAAACGCTGTTTGGCATTCATCAGTCCAATGAAAGCATTCTTGTTTCTTCAATAGATTATTCAAAGGTCCGGCTATGGTACTAAAATTTTGAATAAATCGCCTATAGTAACCTGCCATACCTAAAAATCCACGTAGCTGCTTGACTGTTCTAGGTACAGGAAAATTTTGAACTGCACTTACTTTACGAGAGTCAGTTTCAATGCCTTTCTCTGAAATAAAGTGTCCAAGATATTCAACTCGTTTGCGAAAGAAGACACACTTTTTCATTTTCAATCGAAGACCATGGTCAGTCAATTTTTGAAAAACGACTTCCAACATTTTCAAATGGTGATCCTCATCGTTTGAAGGGATCAGTAGATCATCGATGTAAACTGGAAGTTCAGTAAAAATGCGCTCCATTATGCGTTGAAACGTTGCTGGAGCATTCGTTAATCCAAAAGGCATGACATTGAAATGGAAAAGTCCCATATGTGAAATAAATGCAGTTTTCTCTTTGTGAGGTGGAAACATTTCTATCTGCCAGTAGCCACTATTAAGATCTAAGGTGGAGAAAAATTTTCCTTTACTGAACATATCTAGAATTTCATCTATCTTAGGTAGTGGATATCGGTCTTTCCTAGTTATCTTGTTCAGATTCCTGTAATCGATGACAAACCTTGTCGTTCCATCCTTCTTACCTACCAGCATACATGGAGATGACCATTGGCTGTTCGATGGAGAGCAAATACCTTGATCCAACATCTTCCGAATGTGTTCTTCAATTTGTAGTCTTTCATTAGGATTCACTCTGTAGGCCTTAGCTGTTACTGGTCCACCCATACCAGTGTCAATCAGATGTTGTCCAGTTGTGCATTTTCCTAAGTTAGTAGGCGTAGCAAAGACATGTACGTACTTACGTAATAGCTTCTTGAACCTTTCCTTGGATTTTTCCGAACATTCGAATTTATCTACCTGAGCTTCTTTCAGAAATTGTTCGTATTGTTCTTCCTTTGTTAACGGCTTTTCCTCTTTAGGTTGTTGTTGCTGTTCTTGTATCGTTTCCCTAATGTTTGAACTATGAATAGCTGAATTGACTTGTGGGTTTTCTCCCGTAAGAAGATCTGACTCACATACGTACTCCTGCTCAAACCAGTTATCACCCATATGCAGAAAAGCTTCCTTGCCTTTAGGATTTTTCACAGAAACTAAATCGTCAGCATAAGCTAATAGCATTCCTGGCCGTAGGTCCAAAGCTTCAGGACCAAGATTCCACACTCGAACGTATTGAGATTGATTTTCACTAGAAACAATACCAGGAACCACATAGCAATTATACTTTTCAACAATTTTCATAGAATTTCGTACCATTTTTGGTGGATCTTGAAAACGTGAAGGCCAAGGAGCTGTCTTGGGTTGTACTTTGGATGCATAAGTACGTATGAGAGAAAGAACTTCGTCATTATCCTCGGTATTTGGGTTTTGTTCATTTGATTCACAAGCTATTGGAACCCATGCTTCTGAATTAGGTTGCACACTAACTCCAACTCTAAGAAAAATATTTGAGACTTTTGGAGTTTCTTTTCCAAGAACTTGCAAAATGCTATCCAACTGAGGTGCACCTAAAAGAGGTACTTCTTTAAAAAGAGGATGGTAGATTGAATGTCTGCCCAACAACATTGACCAATTATAGGTTGAAAGAAAGTCAGAACCAAGTAAAACATCGTATGGGCAATGTTCACTGATAAGGAATTCGTGAGGCCAAATATAACCTTGAAAAGACAAATTCAATTTGACTGATCCGGAAAAATCTATCGGAGTACCATTAGCTGCGGTAGCTGAAGCAAAACGTCGCTCGCCGGGCGTGAGTGCCTCTGGTGACTTCTTTTGTAAATGCTCAACGAAGCTTTTCGAAATAACCGAGATATTCGCACCAGTATCTAGTAAAGCTAACGTATTCAAACCAGAGACAGACACTACAACCACTGGCGAATGAATAGGCGGTATTTTTGCTTGAGCTCCAACAAAATATTTATCTTCCTGAGCAAAAGCCATTAAATAGTTCCGATTATTAAAAACAGGCTCAGTTTTTGGTGCCTTTTGTGGCTGAGAGTAGGAAACCTTTTGTTCTACACTTGACGAATCAGAATCAGAATCAGAACCTTCCTCGAAACTTTCTTCGGTTGATGTCGCATCGGAGTATGAAAGTAAAACATCCTCAAAAAGAAATTTGTCCGGAAAATCTGGGTCCAATACCTTAGACTTGATCTTTTTCTTTGTCTTTTCATGTTTCGTACGTACCCGTTTACCCTTTGAAGGCTTTTCTCCCTTGCGTTTACTGAGTTCTTCCTCAGTTTTCTGGATTTTCGGAGATGTTTCTTTTGCCTTTGCTTGGGTGGATGCCTCTTCAATTGTTCTAAGCCTTTGCAATCTATCCAAGTTATCATCTAAGGATGTATTCTGATTTATGAATTGAACTGGCGCGTATTTTTCACTATGGGAGACAGAGGCACCCGTCTTTTCTTGTGGACTAGTATCACCGTTATGCTGAGTGTTCTCCGAGAGGCGAGCCAAAAAGTTCGCTCCTGAAGGCACTCCTTGATTAGGTGAACTAGATGTGCATGTCCCTATTCTAGTTGATGAGGCATTTGCAGATGCGAAAACCACGCGAGGTCCAAAAGAAAACGCTTGGCTTTCGCAACTGCGCCTGTTCGAAGACGCCATTCTTGAAGCACTTCCCCTATGATAAAAATTTGTCGGCGCGTTGAAAAATCTAGACTGGTGCCTTTGAAATGGAAAATTATACCGAAAATTTGGAAGCAAAAACCTAGGATGCTGAAAATTCGTAGGCCTAAAGCCAGCATTCTGATTTTGGAAACGTGAATTCCGAAAAGTTTGACCAGAACGCGAAGTTGCGCGCTGAAAATTTGCTTGATGAGGTACCAATGAATTTTGCTGAATTGGTCGCAGAAAAAGTGCATTACGCATGTCGACCTTGTGCCGATCTACCGGTACCAACTTTACCCAGCGTTGCTGGTCTGGCATAAAAAGAACACGTTCCGTTGCCTGAAATTGATTTGGCACTGAATTTCCAGAAAAACCGTCGGTTGAAAAAGAAACATTAGTGGAGGGACTTGTACGTACATACGTATTAGAACGTGGAGCTGAAAAACCATTGGAACTTGGTTGAATAGAGCAAACCGAATTTGTACGTACATACGTATTCGAAGAATTTTGATAATTTGGCAAATTTGTTCGTCCAAATTGATGATTCGGAGGTAAGTTTGACTTTACCACTCCAGCGTAAGAACAAAAGACTGAACAAATTTGATCGGAAGAAATTGACTTCTGATTTGGATAGGACTTCATCAAACTTTCCACGATGTTATCTGAATTAGCAAGGACTGAACAAACGTTTGGATTAGAGTTCGAAACTGTAGTAGAGATTAAGGTAGAATTTACTTCAGGTGGAGACGGAAATTGTGCACCTTGTTGCTGCGAAGGTTCTCGCCTCTCACAGTCCAAAAAATTCAAAACAGATGGCTTCAAAGGTCCAATGAAAGAAGTTCGATGTTGCGCCTGTTGGTACTGCTCATAGGACATAAGTTGGAAAGGCTTGCCTGAAGGATCTAGAAGAACATTTGCCTGAGCGCCGCGTTGCTGATCGTTGTCAAGTGAACAGTTATTTTCGTCGCTGTTCCAACTTTGATTCTGATAGTCGTTAAAATAAGTTTTGCGCTTGCGACCGCGCCAAAAGTTTGAATTTCCATTTGGATAACGCATAGCACAGGTTGATGCTAAATGGCCTAAATTGCCGCAGCAATAACACGTAACGTTTTTGAGATCGCGCTGAGAGGGTTGGAATTCTAAATGTGAGCTTTGCTGCCGCACTGGAATAGCTTGAGCTGATGCTACAATAGGGACTTTCGCAGAAGTAGAAGGCTCCGATTCCTGATTTTGAATTTCCGCCTTGCCAGACTTGATAGCTTCCAGTGTAAGTTGTAACTGCGCATTCCTAGATTTATGTCCAAATTTGCGCTTCGAGCTGGGTCAGCTTTTCATTCAAATCAGAATCTACAGTGGTAGAGACGCTGCTGACTTTAGCTTTCGGTTTAAATTCAGTTTTAGAAGTGGAAGGGGAGGTTGACAAATCCGACTCCTGTTCCTCCTCCAACCTTGAAAGCTGGATCACAATTTTGTGCAGTTTCTCCAAAGTTTGTCCCCAACTTTCCAAGTCAATTAAGAGGGGCACACTCAGCTTTTTCAGTTCAGGGCGCAGACCGTTTCGTAGTTGCTCAAAAATATTTATAGCCCTCAAATTATCAGAATCATTTGGAAAAGCTTTTCTAGCCATGATTTCCAGGTCAGCGGCAAAATCCTGCACCTTTTCGTTTTCCTTCTGAACACGAACATAAAAACTTCGAGAATGTTCAGCCGCTGTCCTTGTCACAGGTTCGTAAAGAGTCTTCAAACGTTTAACCATTTCTTCGTAGGTTTTTGGAAGCCCAAGAGAAGAAAATCTGTGAAGGACAGTTTCCCCAAATTTTGTAAGAAGAAGGGCTCGCTTATTAACATCTGGGATGGAATTCGCTTGGACAATTGCCTCGAAACTAGTGATCCATTCTTCTGGAGTTACCGAAGTTTCTCTACCATTGTAGGGACTCAGACTTTTAAAAACGCAAGATACAATTGAGTCCGCCATGTCATGAGCTGAGTAAGTTGTCAAGAAAATTGAGGGGAGTCCTTGCGTCCTAATAAATTTGGGATGGCTGATAAAGTTGTTTAGACTGATAGGTGCCTAAATATCGAAGGAGAAACGGTAGAAAGAAACGGTAGAAAAATTGAGAAATTAAAGCAAAAATTTCATTCAACAACTCATGCAGAAAAAGGAAAAAAGTTTTGTTGAGAAAAAGCAGAAAAGAAAAAAGAACCTGAAAAAAAATCACAAATTAATCATAATTAAATATAATATAATTAAAAGGGGGGTTTTGCTTCAGCTACGCAGCTATGGTACTCCGATGATTTTTCTGGTCAGTCAAATTGAATTTGTCTTTTCAAGGATATATTTGGCCTCACGAATTCTTATCAGTGAACATTGCCCATACGATGTTTTACTTGGTTCTGACTTTCTTTCAACCTATAATTGGTCAATGTTGTTGGGCAGACATTCAATCTATCATCCTCTTTTTAAAGAAGTACCTCTTTTAGGTGCACCTCAGTTGGATAGCATTTTACAAGTTCTTGGAAAAGAAACTCCAAAAGTCTCAAATATTTTTTTTAGAGTTGGAGTTAGTGTGCAACCTAATTCAGAAGCATGGGTTCCAATAGCTTGTGAATCAAATGAACAAAATCCAAATACCGAGGATAATGAAGAAGTTCTTTCTCTCATACGTACTTACGCATCCAAAGTACAACCCAAGACAGCTCCTTGGCCTTCACGTTTTCAAGATCCACCAAAAATGGTACGAAATTCTATGAAATTGTTGAAAAGTTAATTGCTTGTGGTTCCTGGTTTGTTTCTAGTGAAAATCAATCTCTCGTTCGAGTGTGGAATCTTGGTCCTGAAGCTTTGGACCTACGGCCAGGAATGCTATTAGCTTTGCTGACGATTTAGTTTCTGTGAAAAATTCTATAGGCTTTGTAGCTTTTCTGCATTTGGGTGATAACTGGTTTGAGCAGGTGTACTTATGTGTGTCAGATCTTCTTTCGGGATATAACCCTCAAGTCATTCAGCTTTCATAGTTCAAACATTAGGGAAACGATACAAGAAAGAAAACAACCTAAAGAGGAAAACGTTAACAAAGGAAGAAAATGAACAATTTGAAAGAAGCTCAGTAGATAATTCGAATGTTCGGAAAAATCTAAGGAAAGGTTCAAGAAGCTATACGTAAGTACGTATGTCTTTGCTACGCTAAACTTAGGAAAATGACTGGACAATCTGATTGACACTGGTATGGGTGGACCAGTAACAGTAAGGTACAGAGTGAATCCTAATGAAAGATAAAATTGAAGAACACATTCGGAAGATGTTGGATCAAGGTATTTGCTCTCCATCGAACAGCCAATGGTCATCTCCATGTATGCTGGTAGGTAAGAAGGATGGAACGACAAGGTTTGTCATCGATTACAGGAATCTGAACAAGATAACTAGGAAAGACCGATATCCACTACCTAAGATAGATGAAATTCTAGATATGTTCAGTAAAGGAAAATTTTTCTCCACCTTAGATCTTAATAGTGGCTACTGGCAGATAGAAATGTTTCCACCTCACAAAGAGAAAACTGCATTTATCTCACATATGGGACTTTTTCATTTCAATGTCATGCCTTTTGGCCTAACGAATGCTCCAGCAACTTTCCAACGCATAATGGAGCGCATTTTTACTGAACTTCCAGTTTACATCGATGATCTACTGATCCCTTCAAACGATGAGGATCACCATTTGAAAATGTTGGAAGTTGTTTTTCAAAAATTGACTGACCATGGTCTTCGATTGAAAATGAAAAAGTGTGTCTTCTTTCGCAAGCGAGTTGAATATCTTGGGCACTTTATTTCAGAGAAAGGCATTGAAACTGACTCTCGTAAAGTAAGTGCAGTTCAAAATTTCCCTGTACCTAGAACAGTCAAGCAGCTACGTGGATTTTTAGGTATGGCAGGTTACTATAGGCGATTTATTCAAAATTTTAGTACCATAGCCGGACCTTTGAATAATCTATTGAAGAAACAAGAATGCTTTCATTGGACTGATGAATGCCAAACAGCGTTTGATAGTTTGAAAACTGCGTTAACTCAGGCACCTGTGTTGGCATACCCAAATTGGGATAATCCATTTTTGTTGACAACTGATGCTAGTATTCAAGGTCTCGGTGCGGTACTAGAGCAAGAACAAGAAGGTGAATCAAGACCAAAACCAATCGCTTATGCAAGTAGAACTTTAGTAGGTGCAGAAAAGAAGTACGAAATATACGAACTAGAAGGATTAGCTGTAGTCTGGGCATGTAAACATTTCCAACATTATTTAAGACATCGTCAATTCACCCTATATACTGACAACGAAGCTCTTAAGTACATCTTTACTTGTCCAAAACGTCAAGGTAATAGCAGACTAGCTAAGTGGCATATAGCATTGCAAGAGTACAAATTTACAGCATTACATCGAAAAGGGGTTGATAATCCAGTAGCAGATGCTCTTTCGCGTAATCCAAAGTCCAAGGACAACTTTTTGGCTGACATTGCGACGGCGGATTCACGATTGCAGCAAGTAGGTACACAAAATAACAATACAGAAACAACATCTGAAAACGAAGAAGAGTTTGATGTAACTGAGGACATGTATCCACCTGTATTCGCTATTGAAAAGTTTTCTGATGAAAGTTGGAGTCAAGCTTTAGATGAAGATCATGAATTTGGTCCTTTAAAAGACTACATGGAAACTGGTCGTTTAACTACCGACGAAAAAGTTTGGCGTTTAATTCGTTTTGAATCGGATTTTGTTTTGGAAAATGGTATTTTGTATAGACATCACATTGACTCGTGTGGGCGAAGGAGACTAGCGTTACCTCGACAAGTGTGCGTCCCACAAAAGTTTCGAAACTATATTTTACATCAATACCATAGTGCAATGGATACTGGTGGACACCAAGGAGTACCTCAAACTCTTTATAAGATAGCTACTAAGTACTATTGGCCAACGTTAACTAGAGATGTAACAGCATACGTACGTAACTGTATTGTTTGTGCGAAGTTTACTATTGGACCGAAACAGCCGCAAGCTCCTATGAAACCTTATCCACCTGTGACTAGGCCATTTGAACGGATTTACCTAGATGTTTGTCATTTTCCAACTAGTAAGAAGCAAAAGGTCTGTGTTCTTGTTTTGATAGATCAGTTAACACGTTGGGCAGAAGCGTGGCCTCTTAGAAATGAAAAATCTGAAACGTTAATACGTACGCTTTTGTATGAATTTATTTTACGTTATGGCGTACCTAACGAAATAGTTACGGATCAAGGCCCAAATTTTCAGTCAGAAGTAACATCGACATTTTTTAAGCTACTAGGTACAAAGAAGCTACGTACGACAGCTTATCACCCTCAGTCTAACGGACTTGTAGAAAGGGTAAATGGTACTATACGTGAAATAGTTAAGAAATACATAGATACGTCACAGAAGGACTGGGATATCAAACTGGCTTTTGCAATGCACGCGTATCGAACATCTTTTCATTCTACCATTCAAGATACACCATATTTTCTACTTTTTGGTCGTGACTGTCAAGTTCCGGAAGATTTACTTTTTGAAAAGTTGGATAAGCCTGTAACTTCTTTGAATGCTTATAAAACATCAGCTATGCGGGAGTTAACGGAAAACTGGCGTTTGACTTCGCAAATTATTAAGGACAAAACTGACTTGGTTAAGCAAAGGTACGATAGAAATGTACGTAGGAAACATTTTGACGTAGGACAGCTAGTTATGCGAAATATATCTCAAGTACCAGTACCGCAAGGACATATGGCAAAGTTAGCTCCAAAATACGATGGTCCTTACCGCATAATTGAAAAGATTTCGGAACAAAATGTGCGTTTACGGTGCTTACAAACTGGGAAGGTAAGTAACCCAATTCACGTCAATCGACTCAAGAAACTACCAGATGTGCATCCTCAATTTACCGATGATACAGCTGAACAATTTGATGACTTATTCCAAGATACGCCTAAGGAAACGGCTACGGAAAACAGGGAGGACAATAACAATGATGCTGGTAGCAATACTGAAGGATTAGAAAATACTGTAAACGAGGTCGAACAAGGGCAAAATACCATTGAAGAAACAAATCAAGACGAAACTGCATCCAATGCTAGTCAAGAAATGGCAATAATCATCAAGCAGTTTAATAACACTACTGCACCAGCACCGTATGCACCAGTTAATAGGTCCTTTATTCCATCTTTATTGCGTCCTATACCAAATTTATTCCGTTTTGTCAACACTATGTCTTTTCAATAGTAGTCATTAATTTGCCTAGTCCTCTTCCACTTACTTAAATTATCTTGCACAATTTAAACGTTGCACTTGTTTTCTATTCTAATTTACGACAGTTAATCTTTTCATGGCTTTGTCATTCCGTATAGCCAGGTCCAACAAGCTACGTCGATGGCTAGATAAAACCGTGGAGATCTATTTGGAGGATCCAGCCTTCTCTGGTGTTCATGGCAGCGTTACGCCACTTTGCAGAGATTATGGAAGCTACGAGAGATCATGGAAGCTACGATATGAGTTTCAAAGAGCTGCGGAAGGGTATTCTGTACCATATAGGTATCAGTAAGATTCAAACGGGTTAACGGTTTGTTTTGATTTTCAACTGCCATTTAAATTACGTTTGTGCTAATTCAGACTATTCTGTTAGACTATTCTTTCCAGAGTCACGGTTCTCTAAGTCGTTAGCCATGTGTACATCCAAACCTATCTTAAAATCGTATTGATTGACGTAGCTTGCAGAAGGCAGTTGTGTATTCAACATTTGGTTTCCTTGAATTTTCTTGTTTTGGACTTCCTCATATCGAACTATATTGTATTCTTTTATGCCTTCAGGTATTTTCATTGGTTCAGTGGTTCTCATTTGGTAGCTGATCATTTGGACTAGCTCCTTGCTTCTCGGATCCCATGAATACTCATTGGAGCGAGCATAGGTTCTGGACACATACGATCAACGGTCCTAATGGAGCATTATCAGGCTGTACTGGTTCCGTCAATCTTTATTCATAGCAATATCGAACGGTATATGTCTTACATTCCTACCTACGTTGGTGAGTTATCTTTCTGGATAACCTACACAACAGGGACATTGGTTGTGCTGAGTGCGAACTTTTTGGCTCGCTTTCTAGTACATACCATGTCCCATCCATTTCAAATGCAAATTCTGACTTAACCAGGAGCGTGCAAATCGAATTGAAACGACTGTTTACTTATAGTAATTCTATTTTCACTAATCGAATTTTTGTTGTAGCTTGAACTCGTAGTATTTACTTCTTGCAGTTTTGTTTCTATACGTAGAAAGCAAGCTTTGATTGAGTAATGGAAAGAGGCTCGTTGTTTATTGCGTTTTGAATTAAAAGCCTCATAATACGATTACGAAGCTGTGATTTATATATATACTTGCGTAGTTTTGCTAGTAATAGAACGAATTCGGAGTTTGAAGTAGTTTTTTTTGCAGTGGCATAGTAACTTTATGCGGTGTATACTTAATTCGTTGTGTTTGTTTTTCTGTTGCAGGACTTCTTGCCGTTTTTTTTGTATGTACAGTCAGTAATCGTAGTAATAACATTGTACAGTTAATAATTGCATTGGTAGTTGTTGTACAGATTTTTGTGTTATCTATGCTTATCGGAATATACCTAAAAAGCAACATTTCGCGAAAAACTCAAAAATACTTCAGTTTATATATACTAACTTTGTTGTTTGTGATTTTCATTCAATGATTGTGTTGTATATGTTAGTATGCCTATGATTTTTTTGTTGTTCGGAGCTTTATAAACGGTTGATATCTGTGTAGCTTGCAATCTTGAGCGATCTATCTCTGGTTTAGCCTCAAACGAATTATTTTTATTTTTCTCAAATTTCGAAAGATTTCATAGACTATAACTGTGATTCGTAGTTATTTTGCACTGATTGGGGCTCTGTGTAGCCTGTATTCTAACTGTGAAGATCGCAGCTCCCGCCTATGGGACTCGATTTTCTCTCTGGCCTATTACTACGGATATAACGACTCCATATGATGGCAACTTCAGCCTTTTCAGCTCCGATCCTGTTTAGAGTTCATACGGTTTTGAACTCCTCCCGAAAGTTATTCTGAAGACCATCACAACCAAATATAATTTTAAATTAAATTGCAACGACAACTATTTGAAGACAGCGTATCATAATAGACATTTGAACTTTTAATCATTTTGTGTACATACTTTATACGCATGTTCACTAGTTTGTATAATCTGTTGTTTTGTTATTCTTCTACCTATTCGCTAGCGTTTTGTATTTATATTTGCCGGCTTTTGTATTATTTGTTTGCTGTTTTTGTGTGAGCTCTGTGATTTGTATTGTAATTTTGATTTGTTTTGTAAATAAGTGGTGCTTTTGTTAGCTATGTATTCATATCTTGTGTTTGTATACTTATTTCGTCTAGTGATGTATTCCGTTCCCCAGATTTATTACCCCTGTGTACTTATGTGTATGAATTGTTTTGGTTTTTCTTGTTGTCGGAAGATCAGGCGATCTTTTGTTTAAAGCGGCGGAGGACAATCCGTACGCAAGGCTTAAAAATTTCTAAATCGCAAAGTTTCTTTCTTCACAGTAATTTGCTTTAACATTTTTTGCTCTATTAATATTTTGATTGTTGTACACATTACTTTGTTAGCTAGGATTTTTCTAGTTGTAGTAATTTAGTTAGGATATTTTTGTCTGTGAATTGTCTTTAGCTAGGTTCTTTGTGCTTGTTTGACGTGCATTATATTGTGTTTAGTTAGGATTTGTGTTCAGGTTATGTACAGCTTAACTGTGGCTTGTTTATTCGTACATGTGTGCTTGTTTGTATATTTGCTAGGGTAATTGCGTGTGTGCTTGTTTTGGATCGATCCCTATGTCTGTATGTTTGTATGAATGTTATATTTGTGAATATTTGCATTAGTAGCTTTTGTCATTGCTGTGTATAGTTCTCTTGGAATTCTCTTCTTTGGAATATTTGGTATCTTTACTTGGTTTAGCTATAACTACTTTCTTTCGGGTATTCTGTTACTCCCTGTGTTTCGCTATTTTCGCCTGGCTATGACTTCCATTTTGCTACCACTTCCAACCTTAATTCTCTTAACTTCTATTTGTAGTTTCTTTCTTGTAACCATGGGTAAACGTGCCAGGATACGTTCCTCATAACTGGTCTCATGGGATTTGTGTGAGATCTACTTTTTAACGTTGAAATTTTCCTCAATTTTCAATTACTGAATTACGGTAGCATTCCCTCTCGTCCCTGTATTTTAGCAGGCGCTAAAATTTTTCTATCCAGGGGAGGATGTCAAAAACCAGTTCAAACCGGTTGCACTTAGACAGCCCAAAAGGCTAATCTTGATTTGAATACTTTTAAGTGTCCCACTTAATTTGCATATTTGTCCGTTTGACGTTTACTTGTGAACTTTCGGTTCAGTGTGTGTGTTGAGTTGTCTTCATGTTTTGATTCAGCCGTGCCCGTATTTTTCTGCTGTGATTTATTTTATGGATTATTATGATCAACGATATCTTGGGTGATTTTCAGTGGTAAAGAATTGTAAGCTGTCATAGTGAGTGTAGTTGGTAGGGTTAGATTCTTAGTTAGATAGGTAGATTTAGTATATTAACTTGACAGATTAGACCCGGTTTAGCCTGCAATCGCTCAGCCTCTCAATCCCAGGCTAAGTCCAGGCAGTTAGCCTTGGGATTAACACTAAACTTAAACTACCAACGTTTTGTGGGGATAGATTGGGCTGGGCAAATTTCTGGGAATCCTTTGATCTTAACATAAATTCTCGAACCGACCTTCAAAACAAGCAGAAGCTTGACTATCTACTACAATGCCTAACAGGTTCGGCCTATGATAAAATTAAGAGATTCGGCCTTCAAGGTGAAAAATACGCAGATGCTATTGAAACTCTAAAAAAGGCGTATGGGGATGTTAATGATATAAAAACGGATACCTGGAAGGCATTAGGAAACATGGCTCCCGTGAAAGAAAACCTGTCCTATTTAGAGAAATTCATCGATGAAATTAGAGCTCTCTCAGTCTCTCTTGTGCGGCTAGGAGTAGAAGCCAATGTTCTAGATGCTTATGTTCCACTACTTTTGGAGAAACTACCAAGACACCTCTATAGAAATGCATCACAGATAGCGATGCTCAAAAATGAAAATGTCACTAACTGGTCATTTGAATGAATTTCTTTCTACTTTGGAACAAATTTTAAAATGGCAGAATGTAGAAAATAACCAGTTTAAAGATCAGCAAGACCAGCAAATGTTAGAAACCATGAAGATATTGTCAATACCGAATCGGCAACTACCTCATCTACAGTTACATTTCTACAGTCTACATATCCGCAGAAGCCTAGCAACACTAGCTAAATTTGCTTCTGTCTTTTGTAAGGAACAGGGCCACTATAGCGACACATGTAAGAAAGTTACCAATGTAAACCAACGTGCTCAGATAGATTTACAAGGAAAACATTGCTACAAGTGCCTTGGCACTGGGCATACGGCCAAAGTATGCAAACGCAAAATCACTTGCTACTACTGTAAACGCTCTACACACAACTCTGTACTCTGTCGCAACCGATCGGTCAACCCAGAAAATCAAAGAAACCACCAACATTTGGTGACACAAGACGAAATAGCACCACATACCACAGAAAGTTCTACTCCGTCAGAACACGATGTACAACAAGTTCACCTAGCTACCTCTAATGAAAAGGATGGTATTGTTATGTCATCCTTTTCATGCACCGTAGCTAATCCAACGACTACCACCACAACTAACCTTCAGCTCTTTCTAGATTCAGGGGCAAGATTTTCTTGCATTAGCCAGAAAGCTGCCGATGCTTTAGGGTTACAACCGCTAAAGTATGTCACTCTAGATACAGCTCGGTTCAATTCCACTACAACTGAGAAGATAAACGCCAGTGTAGTTAATCTTCATCTACTAGGTCCGAAAGGATTTCAGCTCAATATCTATCTATGCTTACGCAATACGGGACATGGCGCCATCTCTTCCGCTGTATCCTGTGGATTTCGACGCCCAAACTCTGTCCTACCTCAGATCTGTTCAGCCACTAAATTTGCCTCCTCAAAACACAACGAAAGTTGCCCTAGACATGATCATAGGAATGGACTACTGGCACAACCTCGTGGGTCCAACAGCAGTCGGCAAAGTCCTCCCTATGGGGTCCTCCATGGCAGTCTATTTTACCCCATTAGGAAAAATGTTGTCGGGCAACTATGTGTCGGCACAGACTACAAAAATGAACCATTCCAAAACTAATCCTATATTTCTATCACATAGTGAAGAGAGTGGAGAAGTGCACAATGACCTGGAACGGTTTTTGGACCTCGAAACAGTTGGCCTGCAAAGTTCTGAACCAGAATATAGCCCATTATACGAGAAGTTCAAGAACACTGTCATGAAAATAGATAATCGCTATCAGGTAAGATGGCCATGGAAAGAAGATCATCCGGAAATAGATTATAACTATTCCACTGCCAAGCGAAGACTGCATTCAACACTGCGCACTCTTGCTCCTAATGGCAACGACACTAAAAATCTAGAAGCGTACCATGCTATAATAGCCGACCAACTGGCAAAAAGGATTATAGAACCAATACCAACGGAAGAACCCAAAGGCAAAGTTGTTCACTACATTGCACACTTCCCCGTGATACGCAGCGATCGGCGTACAACTAAAGTCAGAATCGTCTACGACGCTGGTGCGAAGACTCCATGTGGCGGACCATCTCTAAATGATTTGATCCATGTAGGCGAAAACTATCTCCAGAATCTCCCTGGTCTCATCTTGCGTTTTAGAAAGCCAGAGATAGCCATCACAGCAGACATAGAGAAAGCCTTCTTGCAGGTAGGGCTCCAAGAGATTTTATTTTATTTTTTTATTTATTTTTTATTTTTTTATTTATTTATTTTATTTTATTTTATTTTATTCTATTTTTAGATAGCGTTCGTTTTCTGTGGTTGAAGAACGTATCCATGCCTCAGCTCGAAGGAAATATCCAAGAGTACAGGTTCACCCGCATTCCTTTTGGTGTAGTAGCCTCATCGTTCCTGCTTGGAGCGACGATCAACCATCATCTAAATCTGAATCCCGGTAATTTGGCATCGCAGATTAGATCAAACATCTACATGGACAACATTTTTCTGGCGGCAACTACAACACAAGAATCCCGCCAGTACTATGACCAGGCAAAAGTCTTATTCAGGGTAGCGGGAATGAATCTTCGGGAATGGAGCTCGAATGATTCCGCTTTTACAAACTCCTTGCCAAAGGCCGACCGTGTGGACGATATTGAGGTCAAAGTTCTAGGCCTTTAATGGAATACTAAAACTGACACCCTTAGCACTAAAGAGATTTCTCCGTTTGTCAAGCCACTCACGAAACGCAATGTCCTCTGTCATTTGGCCCAATTGTTTGATCCAATGGGGTATCTAAATCCCGCCACTATAAAGGGTAAAGTACTACTGCAGCAACTATGGATATCCAAAGTCGACTGGGATGAAGTTTTGGAAGGACTCCATGCAGAGGAATGGCAAGACATCTCTAAATCTATCAGTTAGGTATCAACAATCAAAATGGGAAGATGCCTGCACATCAACTCTCAAGCCCCCTGCCAGTTGATATGTTTTGCCGATGCTAGCCCTCGTGCCTACGTAGCTGCCGTATATATCCGTCAAGGACATCCGGTTCCATTGGTTAATCTAGTCTACACCAGAGTGGCCCCACTACGCCCTACTATGACGCTTCTCCGACTCGAACTGCTGGCTGCAGTGACAGGAGTCAGGATCCTAACCTTTGTAGAAGCTCAGCTGCAACACCCAGTTACCAGCAAATTCCTGTTCACAGACTCTCAAATCGTGCTGCAATGGATAGCTAGTACGAAACCACTAGATTTGTATGTTGCAAGAAAAGTGCAAGAAATCAAAGCAATGGACATGTGTCCACCAATAATCCGGCTGATTTAGCTACAAGGGGAATACCAAATAAAGATGTCCCTAAGGTTTTTAGCCAACAAGCTGCTTGGTTCAATGGCCCAAGCTGGCGGCTCAGTGAAACACAGGACTGGCCTGTGACGTTCTACTCTAGTCGTGCAAAAGGCTCATATTGTTCAATGAAATGACCGAGCAGAACATGAATCCTGCCCTATCAATAGCTACACTCTAGGCATTGATCCATCTAGGTTTCATAGCCTATCAAAGATGCTACGCGTCACGTGTTACTGTCTTCGCTTTTTGTCCCGCTGTAGATGTGAAACCGTTCCGAAGACAGTTACAGTGACGACTGAAGAACTGAAGTTTGCAGAAAGACAATGGATTCTTGAAGCTCAACGAAAATTCTACGCTCAAGTACAACTTTTGAAGAAGGGGAAGAAGGATCAGCTGATCAAACAAGTCGACTTATTCCAATCAGATGGTTGGGTGCGCTGCGGTGGACGTTTGATGAACGCACCTCTTGAATATGAAGCCAAATTTCCGATCCTTCTGCTCTGATCAAAAGACGACTTTATTATAACTCTGATCATCCTGAATTCGCACAACGAGGTCTATTACTTCGGCTCTAAATCTACTCTTGCACACGTTCGGGAAGGTACTGGATTCCTCAGGGACTGATGCAAGTGAAAAAAGTCTTAAGAACCTGCCTGTTGTGCCAAAAGATTGAAGGTGGCCCATTAAAACCTCCTAAAATGGCGCCACTTCCAAAGGAACGTCTTAGCAAAGCTCCAGCTTTCACCTATACTGGAATAGACTACATTGGTCCACTTTTTGTGAAATCGACTAGAAGGGCGCCCTTTCAAAAGAGATGGGTATGCATTTTCACTTGTTTCACTACAAGAGCAGTACATTTGGAACTGATACAAGACCTGTCAACTGAAACAGCCTTGAACGCGATTAGAAGATTCAACTCCAGAAGAGGCACGCCATCAGTTTTCCCTACAGATAATGCCAGATACTTCATCGGTACTTCTCGAGTGCTCCAAAGCATTTGGAACAAAGCCCCATGCAACTCTGCCACAGAAAAGCTTGAAACCTACTTTGCATCTAAACGTATAACATGGAGATTCATTCCGGAGGCCTCACCGTGGTACGGCGGATTCTATGAACGCCTAGTTGGTCTCGTTAAAAGAGCACTACGGAAGGTATTATGGAAGGCCAGGGTCGCAGACGATGCTCTGCATACCATATGCTGCGAAATCGAGGGTACCCTAAACTGTCGCCCGTTGCTGAATCTGTCAAGCAATCTGGAAGATCACCAAATGCTAACTCCAGCGAATTTCATTGCCCCTTCCACTAGACTAAGTCTGCCACCTTCCGATGAGTCTGCCGACGACCCGGACTTCACAGAAACAGGATCTTCAAGACTTCTTAATGAAACACTACACTGTGATACAAAAGAGACTAGAACACTTCTGGAAGACCTGGACGTCATACTACCCAAAAGAACTACGAGCAAGTCTGGTCTTATATTTCAAAGACAGAAAAGGAGAGAAAGACTGGAAACCCACGATCAACAAGGTTTACCTCCTAAAGGCTGGAAGTCCAAGAAATACGTGGAAGCTAGTCAAGCTGGTACAGTTCCTGCCGTCCTCAGACAAGCAAGTACGGTATGCCAAAGTTCAGTTGGCCAATGGGAACGTTACCCGAAGTGCCATCAAAGAACTTATTCCTCTGGAAACAGACATCGAAAGCCAAACTTATTTCAATGGGCGGCCGGAGGATGTCGAAAATGAAGTCAAAGAAAAGTAGCAGAAGATTGAATAGAAAATATGTTAACAGAAGATATGATCTTATACAATATATATCTACAACTTTATTGTCATGCCATTCTATACACTTGTTAGTTATTATATCTAAACACAAGGGTTAAACGGTTTCCAATCTAAGTTTCACTTTGCCATCAATCCACAACACAGGCCTTCAGATATTCTTCTTCCATAACGTAGACACCACCTTGATACTGGTCGCCCATCGCTACACACCGCTTAATACGCATGGTAGCATTGAAAAACTGAATGAAGGGAACATGCGAGCCTTCATCAATCAGCAGCCACCCTGCATTCAAATTCTGATGATAGAGTCAATCCCAGAAGTAACATGACAGGTCAAACGTCCTTAAAATCACACTTTTATTGGAAACAATCTTTCTCAGTGTCAACTGTTCAGCTTGTTCCTCAAAGCGAGTTGGCACAGTCATGAATTCGATGATACTGCCAGTCAACCATTTAGACTTCTTCGCTTCAAAGTTGGCACGGCTGGTAAGAATAGTCCAGTCAGAAGGCTTCAGGATTCTGGAGCCAATAGGGCCAGAGCAGCACAAACTGGATATTTTCTCAGCAATGGTGTCAATTGCCGAGTTGATGACTGCTAGAATCACAATACAGCCGTCAGTGGCATTCCGAGACAACAGCTTGTGGACAATTGAGCCAGGACACTGCTTTTCCACTTCCAAGGGCTCCTTCAACAAAGATCTCAGTCTCATCGTCATTGAGCATGGTACCGATAATATCTTCGGCATAGTAATCATTACCCTTTGATAGATCGCAAAAGCAATCTTCTGGACTTCTGGCACAGCATGATTCGAATTCAGCGAAATCAGTGTCTCTAGTATCCTCCAGACGGGTAAACAGATTTAGCAACAAAGCGTGGAATCTGTTGGCATAGAAATTGAGAGTTTCAGTCACTGCGACAGCAATGGAAAACTTCTTTTTAAGCGCCTTCATTTCCTTCAGGACTTTGACCACTGACACCTTGTAGGTGGTATTGTTCGCAACACCAGCTAACAAGCGGTGTATGCCTGACAGTTCATTCTCCGTCTTTCTGTATGCCTGCAAATCCGGGTTGTATGTGGACTTGGAGAGACTGTTCTGAGCTGTTCTTGGCCTGATCCACATCACAACTGGCTGTAAACGATTATCTATCGGCTGTAGTGTGTCTGAGAACACTGGACATATTTGGGATTTCAGCAAACATGATGGATACAAAATCCTTGTCTACCGTCACCGTGATGTTTTCCAAGATGAAATCAGCATATTCGTATTAACTACCAGTACACCGGAGACGGAGAACAAGATTTTCATTAGACGAAAGAAGCTTCTGCGAAGATACAGACAAGTTTGCAGAAACTTCAGTAGCAGTAACGGAGTACAACCGAAGCGCGATCCTGGATAACTCAGATGCTGAAACCAGGTTACAATAGCTGCAACAGTGAGCATCTCGAAGATATTTTCAGCACTGATGACAGGACGACATTCAAGCTCCGAACACGCTATCCATGGCCAAAAATGGGAACGTCATCGTGCTTTAATCCAACCCGTCGTGGCAGTACGAGGACAGAGACATTAAAATCATCAATTCTGAGGGAGTGGGTTTTGGAGGATGCACGGGTCCTCAGTTCAATCATTTCGTTCCGGATACGAAGGAAACTCTTATCCATTCTGATCAAGCTTTTGATGAAATAGCCACTGTACAACTGTACCGGTTTTGATTCGCCTGGTCTGCCTGATCCAGAGGAATCAGTTTCCATATTGACTGGAGTGATTGCTACAGCAGCACCAGGGCCATCATCAGTTCCGTCAAATTCCGGAGTAGTAGCCACCATTCTGATCTTTAGATATAAACCTGGCAGCATTCAAATCACTATACTGAGTGAAGGAGGCATTATCAAATCTAGAGTTCTCCTTTGAGCAAAACGATGTGACAGCCGGTTGAAAGATACAGCAGTCAGTCCAGACAACACTGAATGGCAGGACAATACTGGAGAAACCGTTTTTTTTAAAGTACGGCTACCTATATAATCCAAGGTTTCAACAAAAGTACAAAACTGGATTCCTTGGTTCCAGCATCCGAAATGAGTCGCGGAAAGTTCAAAGACAAATCGTTCCGAGCTATCAAGTAGCGTAGAAAGTCGATCACCTCCCATGATTGTAGCAGTTTGGACAGGACTTTTTGGATTGGGCTGGAATAGAGAAACAAACCTTCTCAGGTGGAAGATTAATGTTTCTGACACAAACAGCTTCAATTCTGACAGGTCCAGTGGGATTAATTTGCTGATAGATCCTAAATCGGCTATGTTGGATATCGAGGGTGTCGACACCAGCTAGATTCTCAGCAAGAACAGAAACATTCACTCTGAATTCACAACGAGCCCCTCCATCTGCATCCGGGATCGCATAACGGAAGAAGCAACATGGGACAAAAGTATGGGAGAAGTAGCAGATAAAGTAGACTGAGAGTTGCTTTAGGAAACTGAGGGGTTCAGCTTCAGCAGATCAAACTGACGAACAGAAGAGTCAACTTCCTCAAAGAAATGAAGACGAAACAGAAGGGACGATGGGATTCTATGATTTCTACCCATAACGTGGTTAATCATAACTGCAGACAAATTCAAAGGAATTTGACAGATCTCACAGCAACAGCTATTCCTGACATTAGTCATACCAGCTACAGTGGCCACATCCATCCAATCACTGGGGCACTTGAGGTTGCCACCATTTTTCTTAGCGTCTGACAAAGGAAGGAGAGTACAAAGGAATCGGAAAATAAAGAAGTGATTTTTCCGGACATCATCGTCTGGAGCCCAGTTGGAGCCTTCCTTGACATAATAGCTTGAAGTCAAACTGAGCAAAAGTTCAAGACTAAAATTCAGAACGGAAAACGTAGCCTTGCGAGGGACCATCATCTTCGTAGTGCTAGTCTCAAGAAATGACACATGAACTGATAAAACTTTCGCAGCACCCGAGAAGCAGGATTCGTTCATATATTGGGACAGCAGATACGTATGTTTAAAATTGAGGAACAGACCTAGGTATAGAACCAATTGGGACAGACCTATGTCATTGAGGTGGTAATTATCAGAGGTCAAGTAAGACCTTCGTTCAGAGAAGGCGTACAGTGGATGGAGACAAAGGCAGCTATTCAAGTTCTGTAGGATAGAATCACAACGTCGGTTGTTTTCCTGATACTTTGACATGGGAACTCTGGATCATTCACATAATCAGGAGGCATCCAGAATATGACAATAGGGATGTTTCGAACGATGTTTAGAACCTTTAGCTTTAGAAGATTTGTTTTATGCAGACTCAACCAATCCTTCAGCGCAAGACTGAATTTCATGACTAGTGCATCTGCCTAACAGTAGGTTCTTAACATCATTTATGCCAAGACAGATAACTAGACAATTGATTTCATCAATGGTATCAACAACGTCTGAGACAAAATTGGTTCTGTGGGCTTTGGTGATGGTCATGCCTTTCTCAGGATGAAAATCTCGACATTGTGATAAGAGTCTAGAGAATTGTTTCCTGCAATGGACAAGGATACTGTCGCCGAATATAACCAGCTTTCCCATACCGAGACTGCCAAAGAAGCCTGAAACAAGAACAAAAATTGAATCTAATTTAACAAATCCGTGTAGAATCTTGACTAGAATTCGTTTGCGTCCTGCTGGGCATGATGGGCACCCGAAATTTTTTCATATCCGAATATCCGTCTACCTTGCCTTAACGGATATCCGGATATCTGGTCATCCGACTACTCAAAACTTAAGTTAAAGAAAATGTTTTCATTTAACAATTAAAATTTCATATTTCGTCGTACTTTGAATATCTGTCAACAAGCCAAGCTACTAACTTGGTTTCAAAAACATTTTAGATAAATTTTTCAAAGCTCTCAAATTTTGCCTAAATGTGCTAATTTTTCATCTATTATTCTGAAATGTAAATCGAATATTATCCGGATATCCAGTGCCCATCACTAATCCTGCTACAATATTCATTCATTTACGTTTCAGTTCTGAGTTCTGTTAGCAATTAGGCATAAATTCGCAGGTGATATGAATCCCGATTAAAGAAATTTTGCTAAACAGGAATCTGAGTTGCACGAATATGTGCTCCACGCAAGTATACCATCCGTAAATGTTTAATCCAGTGTTATTTCCCAGAATAATTCAGCGTGAAATATTTGAAATTACCACAAGAAATGAAACCCATCAAATAAGGAGACTGTGAAATAGTGAGCTGCTCAATGGATCTTTTCCACAATCCCCCCTCAATATAATCTGGTTAGATTGGGGGTTATTGGGTGATCCAAATGCGGTCATATTTGGGGGAAGCTGTTACCTGAGACTCAGTAATTTTAAAAATTCATAAAATTTTAAATTTTTTAAAATTTTAAAAATTTATAAAATTTTAAATTTTTTAATATTTTAAAATTTTTAAAATTTTATAATTTTTGAATTTTTCTAAAATTTTCTGATAGATTAGATGATGCTGAGCATTTTTCCTTCTTGCAGCAACATCTGAAAATGCTTCCTGCGATCTCTACAGCGGCTCTAACTGTAAAGATCAAAGAAAATTGCCGCCAACAATAGGCACACGATTACTGCAGTATACGGCGTTTTCCTTTGATCTTTACAGTTAGAGCCACTGTAGAGATCGCAGGAAGCATTTTCAGATGTTGCTGCCAGAAGGAAAAATGCTCAGCACCATCGAATCTATCAGAAACTGTTAAAAAAGTCAAAAATTTTGAAATTTTAATAATTTTAAAATTTAAAAAAATTTAAAATTATTGAAATTTTTGTAATCACTAAGCCTCAGGTAACACCTTCCCAAAATATAAACGCATTTGGATCACCCAGTAACCCCCAATCCAACCAGTTCGTATTGAGGGGGGGATTGTGGAAAAGATCCCTCAATTCCTCTACTAAAGGTTCTACAATCATATCATATCAGCAATGGTAAATTTTCACAATAAGTTATATTACCTATATACATATATACACTAGATAGAGGAGATAAAGATGGCAGATGATGGAAGGGAATGCTAGATCCTTGTTAGTATGCAGCCCCAGAGAAATCCAAAACAGCTGAAGCCTATAACAAGACAAATGAAAACAAGACTCCATACCTTGCACAATGAATGAAAACGTATATTGTATATTTTACATGAAAACATACGCATATGTCGATCAAGATAAGAAAGCAAGCAGCAACAACCCATTATATCTGACCTCCAATTACCTAAATACAAACCGCCCGTTGGTTAAATTTTAAATGTCGTTGAGTAGAAGCACTTTAGCTCAGTATAGGACAGCTGAACGGGAAACTTATAAACGACGCTAAAAAATCGAAAGCGGACCCAGCGTTTCAAACGCACTAATTTACTAAACTTATCTAATAATGTCAGTAGTAGTTATACTGCAAAATACCAGTAGACAGTCAAGGCTCTCCATGCAGGGTACCAGAAAATCAGCTTTTGCACAGAAGGTCCGCTTTTTTACAGCTCGTACATGCGCGGGCGTGGGAGGATGCGAAAATTCAAGGAAATAGCAACACACATCACATATTCAAATTTTCCGCAAAAGGGCAGATACATTTCCACTCTCCTTCGCTCTCTTCGCTGCGTGAATCGCTTCGAAACGATTTTCTTTGCTGCCGCGCGGTCCCCCTTAATCAGCGTGCACCTCGCACACTCTCAGTAAACAAATGCGCATAAATAAGTACGTAGTAGTACTGCGCAATAAGCTCTGCCTGTCAAGTGTTTCATTATCAAATCACCATCAAAACATCCTGTGATTTTTGTTCAATTATTGCTGAAACTGACAGCTTATTCAGAATCTGAAACCAAAAGCAAAACAAAACGGTGAATACTGTAGTAGACTGCTAACGCTCAAAGTAAAATATCGCAGCAACTTCAGATTTGTGCTGACTCTTGTCTTATCGTAATGTTATCAAATGTTGAGTAAAGGTGTATAAATAAGTGGCGCACTGGGAAATTGATGATTTTTCCAATCTTTCTTCTCATGGCAAGATTGATTGGTTCCGTTGAAAATTTTGATGCCTCAGCAGAAAAATGGTCTGCATATGTAGAGAGGAAGAACAGTTGTTTTATTGCAAATGATATCGAAAATGACAAAGAAGAAAGCCACCTTCTTGGCTACTGTTGGTGCACAAACTTACAGTTTATTGCAGAATTTGTATGCACCAGTGAAGCCCAGTGAAAAAACATAGTGAAATCTTGGCTATGCATTTGGATACTGGTGCTTCCGTTTCGGTTCTTCAAAAGTCTGGGAAGAACGGTTTCAAAACTATGAGTTGGAACCAGCGAATGTAATGTTAAAGGACTACAATGGGAGGACGGTTGCGGTAGTTGGGACGATTCGGGTTTGTGCGACCTACTGTGGTAGATTGTACAACAATTTACCACTAATAGTTGCGCCATCTACGGGGCCACCCTTGTTTGGTAGGAACTGGATGCAGAAAATCAATCTGAACTCTGACATTCTGCATTCAGTTCATTCTCTACAATCTAGTTCCGACACTACTTCAACGGCAGATAAGTGCACAAAGGAATCTAAGAAACCGCTAAAGTCTGATATTACCATGGATACAAATAAAGAGTTGAAACGTTTGATTGAACAATATTCAGAACTGTTTGAAGCAGGGTTTTTTGCGTCCAGATGTATGTCTGGACGCAAAGTTTCTTATCTGGACGCAACGAAATTTTAACGGGACGCAAGCTAGACGCAACATTATTTCGGGAGAAAATTCAGTTTTGTAAGAGTAAAAACTTTAAATGTTTCCAGTACCATTTTTTCCGTTTTTTCCAAAAATTTCTTCGAGTTCTGGGGGCTCCGCCCCCAGACCCCTGGTGTTTGCCACTTTGTCGTGGAATGCCAAGGTGCAAGATCATGTCTCAATGTTATTTGTTAAGTCGTTGTCCACCTGTATCCATAGATCTTTTTGAACTCGCAAATTTCACATCAATAAGTAAAATAACATTACAATGTGCATAACCGGGAACATTTGAGTTTTTAACACATTTTTGATGAATAATACTACACCACGCATACACGCTGCAATTTACGCAAAGAACGAAATAGCATTGATGCTTTAGTTAGATGTAACAGATACCAAATTAATTCTTTTCAACATTTTTATTACGGATTTATTCCTAATTGCAAAAAAATCTCGAACTTCTGGGGGGCTCCGCCCCCCAGACCCCCCGCTGATCTTTTACACTGACCTTTTGAGGAATCAGTAATTCTCAGAGTTTTGAAAATGGACTTTGTGTTTTCATATTTACTACCTTTCTTCTTAGTGACTACCTTTCTTCTTAGTGATATTAATTTAATAACTATTTCATTAATTTTTAATACCGTAATTAGTTTATCTATAACATTGAAACATCAGAATAATGTGTGTCAATACAATCGAAAATTACGCACAAAATGCGTTAGATGCGACAGACGCTAAATTAATCTTTTTAAACATTTCCATTACGGATTCAATCCGTAATTGCCAAAAATCTCCAGCTTCTGGGGGGATCCGCCCCCCAGACCCCCCAGTACTCGCTTTCCATACTGTTTTCAGGGATCAGTAGTTCTCAGAGTTTTTGAAACTGAATGTATGTTTGATATTTACTACCATTTTCTCAATGCTATTCCTAAATATTTCATTAATTTTTAATACTTTAGTTAATAGTTTAACTATGTATGACATTGAAATATCGGAATGTGTGTCAATAATATTGAAAATTACTCAAGGTATTGCGTTAGATGCAACAGGTGCCAAATAAAATCTTTTTAAGCATTTCCATTGCGGATTATTCTGGAATTGCAAAAAAATTCTTCAACTTCTGGGGGGCGGAACCCCCCAGACCCCCCGAAGTGTACATTAACCTCATCGCTGTTCTGTAGGTACCTTTGTATTCCTGCTTTAATGTTAAGCAGCATCAACTTTCTAAATAGTCTAACTAGTGTTACACTAAAGAAATTATCAAAATTTTTATAACTAAATCAATTTTTTGTACAGAAAACACGATAAAACAAAAATTCTACTTGGACGCAAAATATCTTAACCGGACGCAACTTAAACTTAGCGGGACGCAAGGTTGACGCAAATCCGAAAACCAAAAAAAACCCTGGTTTGAAGACAAGCTAGGGTGTCTAGTTGCCCCCAAAACATCCATTAAACTCAAAGATGGATCCAAACCTAAGTTTTTCAAAGCACGGCCTGTGACATACGGTTTGAAAGAAGGTATAGAAAAATCCCTTGCAAGAGATGAACAAGATGGCATCCTAGAAAGAATAGATCACTCTGATTGAGCTGTCCCAATACTCCCCGTTAACAAACCAGATGGTAGCGTAAGGGTTTGCGCAGTCTTTAAAGTAACTCTGATCTGAATCCCTGTTTGGATGTGGATCAATACCCCATTCCACGTCCTGATGATTTGTTTCATCAACTTTGGCAGGGAACTAAATTCTCTAAAGGCCAGTTTACACTACCAGACTTTCATCAGACCAGATTTGCACCAAACTCAAGTCTGGTGAAAAAATTTCACCAAACTTATACTTTACACTATCAGACTTGACACGCCAAACATTCACCAGATATTGTCCAGACTTCGGACAAACTTTGAGAGGGATCCAATCACATTTCGAAAAAATTGAGCGCCAAGCTTAAAAACATTGGGTGAATCCATTTGTGAATACTATCTCACATTTCCATAGGAATATTCAAGCGTGAAACTAACCTTCTGAGGGAATCTATCTCAGTTGAACAGTGACTAGCCCCACCTGTGCGATATCTATAGCATGATAAACATTTCACTCATTCAAAATAATTTCAAAATATGAATATCAGAATTGCTTGAAATGGATGAATCGGTTATTGTTTGAAAGAATTCTTGTACAGAGCATTTCTGAAATTTCTTCAGTTGTCCAAATAGCCATAATGTATGTAACAACCTTTGCGCAACGAAACTGACCCAGCAAACCATACTGAACTACGAAAAGCAATCAATTATAGAGACTCTATGGCAGTCAGGTCACGTGTTTTTATGCGAATTCTGATTGGTTGTATTTACCAGACATCAGGTGAAAATTGCCACCAGACCAAACTGAGTTTGGAAGTCTGTTGGAGGTCTGGCAGAAGTCTGGTCGAAGTTTGGTCTCACTTTACACTACCAGATGTTCACGAAACTTCCACCAGACTTGAGTTTGGTGCAAGTCTGGTCTGGTCAAAGTCTGGTAGTGTAAACTGGCCTTAAGCTTGATTTGGCTCGAGCATACAACCAAATCTAGTTAGATTGATACAGTCAGAATCTGTGTGTAATTAACACCCACAAAGGTCTATTTAAATATAAGAGAGTTCCTTTTGGAATATCTAGTGCCCCTGCGATTTTCAACAAAAAATGGATATGATGCTGAATCAATGCAGTGGCTGTGCCTGGTTTTTTGATGACATAGTGGTCACCGGAAAAACCGATAAAGAACATTTGGATAATTTGAAGACCGTATTTAATGTTTTAAAGCAAAACGGTGCCCTTTTGAATTTGCCTAAAAGTGTTTTCTTCCAGCCCTCGATTGTCTATATGGGACTGCGGGTTGATGGAAGTGGGATCAGTCCAGTTGACAGTAAGGTTCAGGCTATTAAAATGATGCCTGCACCTCAAAATGCCAGTGAATTGAAGTCTTTCCTTGGGAAAGAGAACTTTTACGGTACACTGCTTCCTGGGGTTAGTCAAATGGCAAAACAACGTTATGAACTGTTAAAGAAAAATGTACACTGGGTTTGGACACAACAACACCAGGAAAGTTTTGAACGTCTGAAAAAAGAATTAACTTCTGATAAAGTTAGGATTCCGTATGATCCCAAGATAGCTCTAGTCCTATCATGTGACGCTTCAACAACTGGGGTTGGAGCTATTCTTTCCCCACAGATTTCCTGACGGCAAGGAAAAGCTAATTGCAGCGGCTTCAAAGCTTCTCAGTGACCAAGAAATTAAGGTGTCACAGATAGAAAAAGAAGCTTTCAGCATAATTTACGGATTAAAGAAGTTTTACATCCACCTTTATGGCAGATATTTCACTTTGGTAACTGATAATAAGCCACTAAGCAAAATCTTCCTTCCATGTACAGAACTGCCCAGATATGCAATGCAAAGATTACAACGTTGGGCAATTATGCTGACAGGTTTTATGATGTAGAGTTTTGGAGGTCCGAAAAGCATGGTAACGCTGATTGCCTCAGTAGTGCGTCTGTCAAAAGATTCTGATCCCGACTATCGACCCACAATCACGCTTTCCAAGGGGCTAAAAACGCGTCATTAAAAATCGCAGGCAAAAAAATTTGATCAAAATTGAACAACTTTCCTGTCTCGCCACGAAAATTCACAGGAAAGAAATTTTAATCAATTCAAATAGAATGGATTCCTGTTCGAACACAAAGAATCCCAGGAAAAAAAATTTGATAAAATGAAATTGACTCGAATCATGCCGCTCGGGGAAAAATCACAGGAATAAAAAATCGGTTAAATCTAAACAAATAATCTAAACCAGAAGAAACGAAAATATTGCGCTGACTCTGATGTCAATAATCTCTAACAACCCTAATTCCGCGGAATTCTAGAAATAAATTTAGTTGTTAATTTAATGTTCAGATCCTGTAGGCATTAGATTTAAGCTGGAAATGTGGCGGCTTCATTTTTCGGTACTAGCGGGCACAAAACGATAGCAGCAAATCCTGGACGCACCAAAAAAGCTGTGAATTTAAGTTAAATTCATTTTAATATAAAGATAAAACAGAAAAAATTAACTAAAACTGTGCTCGCCACGTAAGATGAACTAATAGAATAACGCGCTGGGCGTGCACCTGTGTGGTTTATCGATGCTAAAGGTACCATTTGTACTTCAAATTTCTCCTTCTTCGACGAAAGACGACAAGCATTAACTTTCTTTGGCACAAATTCCTGTAAATGCTTGAAGTCAGTGCGGCATTATGAAACAATCCACAGCAAATCGCCCAATTCCATATATATTTACCCAAGTCCATGGAATGATATGTTTTCGCGAATCATTCACAGGAAAAAATTTGACTGAATCTAAGCAGCACAATTCATGTCGCTCGGTAAGGATTCACAGGAAAAAAATTTTGATAACTTTTAATCCACCAAATTCCTTATCCTCAAAATGTAGTCACAGGAAAAAAAATTCGATCAATTTAAATCGACTAGTTTCCTGTCGCTCCACGAAGAGTCACAGGAGAAAAAAATTGGCAAAAACTGACATTTTCAACTCCTGTGAAAGTGGGTCGATAGTCAGGATCAGAATCTTTTGACAGACGCATAGATTACCACTATCTGATGTCCAATTCAAAGAATCCGGCGTTGCTTTCATTAACTCTCTGCGCTTAAGGTGGTGATTCCTTTTGGGCACATATTGTTATTTGGTGGCGTAAATCAAGACGAAATTTGATGAAACTTTCCGAAATAAGCTCTTTTAGCGTTCTAACACCCTCCGCGCAATCCGGATTCAAAAATTGGAGATTTCCGGTCAGAATGGTTTTTCCCAATTTCTGAACGTTTGGCAGCTGCAATACAGTTATGACTATATTCATTCGAAAGATCTCATTGAGCTTCACATTTTTGCTTTTTAAAGTAAGTTTCTATCTTTGCTCTACCGTGAGATATAGCCGATTTTCTAGTTTTGGCGTCGAAAACTAGTCATTTTTGCAGAAATCAAATAATCCAACATTTCTTGAACTACGCAAGCCGTAAAATCAAACTAAGGGCGTCGATCTGAAGGTCTCACAGGGACAAATAATCCGACGCATGATCGTCTTCCAACTACTATCCTGTAGGCTGCTATCATAAGAAATGTAGTTTTTGCAAAAACACGACCAATTTTTTTCCAAAGATTGTGGAGCATTCACAATGCGAGCTGGGGGGCTGCTACTGAACAAATGTGTTCTGCACAAATATACCCAGGGACGATTTTTTAGTTGCCCCGATTGCTGCTTTCTAGCTATAGTAATCGCTTGACAAATTTGGAAAAAGTAGGTAAAATCCAGGTTATGCACACATTTCTGCTTATTTCTCTATAACGAAGAGCGATTTCACAATAAATAAAAAATCGTCCCCAGCTATTTGATGGAGGTATCGAATGATATAACCGGTGTCTCGCGAAAAAATTTACTTGAGTCTGCAAAAATTCTGGAAAATTATACTTCTTCTAAAATGTGTTAAAAATATTTTAGAAAAGCAACATTAGTTTCACGGCATGCATTAAAAAGAGAAAATGTCAAGCTACATGTTGATATAAAAATGGCTTCTTAACTCCAAGTAATGAATGAGTTATAATGGTGCAAACTAAATGTGACCAAAGGGAATCACCACCTTAAGTACTGTTGAAAGCTTGGGTTTGTCCAGGGAATGTCTTATATCCGCGATCCAATCCGTTGAACTCTTGAAGAATGTCGTAGATGCTATAAAGAAAAAGAATTGGGGAAAACCAAGAGCAAGATCGCCGCAGCTTGAACTATTTGCAGCAAGAAAGCAAGAACTTTCTTATTTTAATGGTTTGTTGTTCTTGGGTGATCGCTTGGTTATTCCAGCAATGTTACAAAATCTTGTTCTGCGAGAACTTCATAATGGCCATCCAGGTGTCACAAGCATGAATTTGCTGGCGAATAGTTTGGTTTGGTGACCTGGCTTACGTAAATACGTGGCCGATGCAGTTCGCCACTGCCATTACTGCGCAACGTGGCAAAACATGCCAAGCAAGATTAGAGCATTCAATGATGATTCATTCATTCATCAATGATCTGGTCAACCAAAGGCTGAGGTTTCTAAGCTACCTGGAACCAAAATTTTAGTAGTGACACAACTTTTGTTTCGTTCTTTCTGTAAGCTCGTAAACTTTGTGAACTCACCAGGAAAATTGTGTTTAATGTTCAAAAATCTGTTCTATTTGCCAATATTTATAGATATTATAAGAAAAAAGTACAAATGATTTATTAAACACCAATGCTGTATTCTGGTAATCACAGTTGTCGTGATAATCAAATCACAGTAACTGGCATAAATTTCGTAGTCATTTGGTAGTGTAATTGGGCACTTTATGAAGTGTCAGATAATTTCTGAATTTTCATGAAGTGTCAGACAGATAGTGTAATACTTTGTTGCACATCTTTATTACACTATCTGTCACGTCAATTCAAAGTTTTCATGAAGTGCCAATGCCTCATTTGACACATAGTGAAATCCCACAGTATACTTAATTTGAAAATACTTCCCTTATTAAAATTATATTAAAATACTTATGACGTAAAAGTTACAACAGACAAAGTAGAAATAAAATGTTTGTCTAAGAAATTAGATTATACTGTTTACGTTAACATAAATTGTCATTAATTCGTTTATTTTAATAGTGGTGCCATTTATCTTGCAAGTGTAGCATAGCACGTTCACGTAATCACTACTGTAAAATGATGGGCCACTATAAAATGCAGGCCCTGACGCAGACCAGCAGACTGGGGTACGAAAAGCAGACTTTGATGCAGACGCAGACTAGGGTATAAAAAGCATCGGGCCGGCAGGATTATACCCGGGTCTGCAAGTTTTTATACCCGAGTCTGCAAGTCTGCTCAAAAGTCTGCATTCTGTACCCGGGTTATACACATATATTCCCGTGTACCCAGTGTCCATTACTTCACAGATAATGGAAAATATGTTCAAATTGCATATAGTGTGGGATTTCACTATGTGTCAATTGAGGCATTGACATTTCATGAGAAGTCAGAAATGACCTGACAGATAGTGTAATAAAGATGTGCAACACAGCACTACACTATGTGTCTGACACTTCATGAAAAGTCAGAAATTATCTGACACGTCATGAAGTGCCCAATTACACTATGTGACTACGACATATACACAAAGCATTGTCATTCTATCGCACCGATCCTAATTCTCCTTCCCAATAACAATTCAAAACTCCTGGGCAAACGGAGGCTGAGAGGTGACTATCGGAAATGTGCAGGTGGATACAGTTAAGTGGGTGAATATGAGCCGTCAGTCACAGGCAAACGCAAATCGGAAGTTTTTACATTGTTCTCTAAAACTAGGAAAAGGATGCTGTGGAGCATGAAACAAACCTTCAGCGGGTGAGTTCCGTTAATGGACAGTGGGTCAACTACAATGTAATAATTACAAAGTCTGCAAAGGCAAAGCTAGCATACTCTTGAAAAGCAGGTGGACTTTCTTTAGTGAAAGGGAGGGGGGGCCTCACTTTTGAGTCCCCCCACACTCGCTCCCCGTTTTGGGCTTCCCCCACTTACTATTAATTGCCCAGAAAATGCCAGATTTTAAGGATTTTTGGTCAAAATTTTCACAAATTCCCCCACGTTTGACCACGGGTGCACTAAACACCTCGTACAGTAAGTCTTGCAGCTGTAAAATAAACTAACTAATAAGCCACTGAGAATTTACTTTATCACTTTATTTGCACTGCACTTAAGAGGGGTGTCACCGGGTACCAAATTTTATAGTCGCCGATTTCGCTCATTTTTGGATATAATATACCCCCACATGTGTCCAAAAACAAGACAAAAGTTTAGAGCTAGAGTCAATCCAGTTACGAGATATTGCAGTTCAAATCCCTACAATTTAGTATTTACGCCACTATGCCTCGCTGAGGGCTTCGAAGTTGTGTGCACATAGGATGACAAAAGACTACGGCATGGCCAATAGATCAAACTGAAGCCTCTATCTGGGGCTATTTATTGCCGTGCAAATCACAATGATACGCCAAGCACCGAGCGAGAAACGGCGTTTGGACGATTTGCTCAAGCTCCTTCCGACTGTTATTTACTTCAAACTTTAACGGGCACTAATCTTCTCATACTGCTTTGTAGAGACTTGGTGCAACAAGCTAAAATGTTCAGGACATCGAGAGCTCCAATTTGATATAAAATTTGGCCATATTTGAAAAAAATTGAAAATTTGCCATTTTTTGAATATAGGCCTCCGACATCGCACTGAGGCATGAGTCCACAGTTAAAGAGTAGCGATTGCAGTGAAATTTACCACACATCATCCTTTCATATGTGCAAATCGGCACACAGAATTTGGTTGGGATAGCTCGGTTTTCACTCGACCTATGGACAAAATTCATATTTAAAAAATTCATGGATATTCAAAAATTTGAGAAAATTGCGTATTTTGAGGCAAAACGCCAACACAGTGAACAAAAGTGTGATCTACTCCCAAGCAGCAGCAGCAGGGATTGTGCGTATGCAAATTAATCTCTATTTATGTACTGTGTTAATATCTATACGCGAAATTTGTGCAGTGAATGGTTAGTTCAGAGCATAACGAAACATTTCTTCGGTGGCATTTTTGTAAGTCAGAATTTAGCAAATATATACCAACTTCATTCAATTTTGAAAATTTCTAGAAAATCGCAGAGCTAAAGCAAAAACACCTCCTATAGATATTAACACGCTATCTAGTCTAGATTAACATTGTGCCAAGCTATAGCTCATTTGCTCTTGCACAGCGCTCAAACTATTGGTCACCGCGAAATCTTCCTAACTTTTTCGTTTTCCTATGTTTAACACATGACGAGGTCACCTTTGGAGGACTATTGTGAATGATAGAGAAAGTTTTGCAACAAACGTCTTGTTTTGGGGACCCATGGGTACTGCAAAATATATGAAAAGGAGAAAAATCGGAGATGGTCGAAAATTCGCGACCCCCCCCCCTTAAAATGCACTACACTTACGGTGGTGATTCCCTTTGGTCACATAAAGTTTGCACCATTATTTACTCATTCATTACTTGGAGTTAAGAAGCCATTTTTATATCAAAATGTAGCTTGACATTTTCTCTTTTTAATGCATGCCACGAAACTAATGTTACTTTTCTAAAATATTTTTAACACATTTTAGAAGAAGTATAATTTTCCAGAATTTGCAAATTTTTTCGCGAGACGTCAAATAGCTGGGGACGATTTTTTATGTATTGTGAAATCGCTCTTCGTTATAGAGAAATAAGTTGAAATGTGTGCGTAACCTGAATTTTGCCTACCTTTTCCAAATTTATCAAGCGATTACTTTAGCTAGAAAGGAGCAATCGGGGCAACTAAAAATCGTCCCTGGGTATATTTGTGCAGAACACACTTGTTGAGTAGCAGCCCTCCAGCTTGCATGGTGAAAGCTCCACAATCTTTGAAAGAAAATTGGTCATGTTTTTGCAAAAACTACATTTTTATGTAGCAGCCTACAGGATAGCAGTTGGAAGACGATCATGCGTCGGATAATGTGTCCCTGTGAGACCTTCAGATCGACGCCCTTAGTTTGATTTTACGGCTTGCGTTGTTGAAGAAATGTTGGATTATTTGATTTCTTCAAAAATGACAAGTTTGAAACAAAAAAATTGGCTATATCTCACGGTAGAGAAAAGCTAGAAACTTGCTTTAAAAAGAAAAATGTGAAGCTCAATGAGATCTTTCGAATGAATATAGTTATAACTGTATGGCAGCTGCGAACCGTTCAGAAATTGGGAAAAACCATTCTTACCGGAAATTTCGAATTTTTGAATCGGGATTGCGCGGAGGGTGTTAGAACGCTAAAAGAACTTATTTCGGAAAGTTTCATCAAATTTCATCTTGGTGAAATAACAGTATGTGCCCAAAAGGAATCACCACCTAAGGTGCTGGTTTCTTTCGGGTATTTTTTACTCATACTGCTTTAATCCTTTATGCAAATAGCTAAAACTTGCTAAGTAACCTATTTCCGTGCTCTTTAACATTCTGGGTCCAGTCTTGTATTTTTAGGCCAAAAGATAAGAAAGTTTTGGTTTTTGGCCTTAGGCTCCCAGTAGGTAGACCAGACACGGGATTGGATGTTATGGCTGGAAAGAGGGCACAAAAATGAACATTTTTGCTTTACAACCGTTGAGCTATCTCCAGTGGTAAAGTCAGTATAAGCAAAAACCCATTTTAAGGGTCAAAAATGGCCATTTTCGGGGAAATCAGTTTTTTCAAAATTACTGCCAAACCTTGTGAACAATTTTGTTACATTTATACTAAACAGGGTTTTTTGGTTTTCGGATTTGCGTCAACCTTGCGTCCCGCTAAATTTCAGTGGCGTCCCGTTAAAAAATTTTGCGTCCAGCATAACATTATTGTTTTAGCGTTTTTTTGTGCAAAAATTGTTTATTTATTAAAATTTCGATAATTTCTTTAGTACAACATTAATTAATCGTATGAGTCAAGCAGAAAGTTGATCCTGCTTAATAGCAATGCACTATTACAAGATTCGTATAGATGTGTCCAATATACACGATTGGGGGTCGGGGGGCGGAGCCCCCCAGAAGTTGAAGAAATTTTTTCCAATTACAGTAAAATCCGTAATGGAAATGTTTAAAAAGATTAATTTGGCATCTATTACATCTTAAGGGGGGGGGGGCTACGAACGGTTTTGCCCAACTTCTTCAGAGAGACCCACCTTTTGCCATATGATTAGCTAACATATCAAGGTTAAATAGTCCGTAGTGGGCATTATTATATCTAACACACACCGATTCTGGCACTACGCCAAAGTTGAAATTTTGGTGCGAAAAGTGGGTTTTTTGAAAAAGCTTTTCTGAATTCTGGTGGATTAACGGTTTGACCATTTCTGAAACTTTTTGCCAGAATTGTTAACTGTTACTAGTGCTAAATATTAAAAGTATTCCGGCTTTCGAGCGTTGCTTCCTTCTTTAGTTATAACAGCTCAAAGTTTGAAATTTTGCAAAAAGTTGCGAGGTGACCGTGCGCCATTTTCGATCTAATAAAATTGGCAGCCCCTAGCCTACCCCAGCTTTTTACCAGTTATTAGGCTCTAATAGGGGCATACTGTCTGTGAATTTCAAGGGCTTTAGTTTTCTGGTTAGTGTGCTAGCCAACTTTTCGTTAAGAAATAACCCTTATTTTTGGGCCTGAAAAGCTGGCTAAGCGCAGTAAAAATGGGGTCAAAAATTTTTTGTCTCCGATTTTGCCGAAAAGGTGCTTACAGGGGTTATTTGACCTGCTGAATCAGAATATGAAATCCGTTTTTCGATATGACGCTTCCTTCGTTCAGTATGCGCTTACAACTGTCTTGGAGCTTTTTGGAGCGAATGCCATCCATACTTTGAGAAATCAATCTAGCATTTCTAAACATTGGAGCGAAGTTTAGTGATATAGCTTTCGGCACATCTTGGTACACTCACTGGTCTCTAATGCGCAAAGTTTCAGCCGATTCTGCCACAGTAATTTGGAGTAATTGACTCACATCTTCGAAATGGCACCAAATAACAGTGACAATATCGATAATGTCATCTAGCACTGCGAACGCAGGGATTAACGAAATCACGTCATTTTTACATAAGTTAAGACAGATACTTGGAGTATTAATCGGAGCAAAGTTGGGCTCCTTTGATAAACCACAGCTCATTAGACGTTAGTTAACCTCCACCCGTATAGACCTACAACACCCAATTTATCGCATTTTGATTGTATCGCGCAGAAAAGTATACAATGATCTAAGGATTATTTTACACGATATCAAAGCGCTATATGTTAGTACTATTTCTGGAAAATTTGGGTACCGTACCTTGCCCATAGCGATCAGGGCGAGGCAAAGTTTCTGTACGTGTCATGCCGAGCTTTGGACCGACAACACCAACTTCTGATGGGTCCACAGGACGCTACGCTGCATAAAATTCTTTCAAACTTTAAACTACTTTACACTAAACCTAATACTATTATATGGCAAAAGACTAGCTAGCTTTTCCAACATCGAACTTTTAGTGAAATTCGTAGCCCCCCCCCTTAAGCGCACATCGCGGCTAATTTTTGATACTAGTGGTACATTCCGATGTTTATTGTTTAAAAAATTAATGAAACAGTTATTACGTAAATTAATATCATTGAGAAGAAAGGTAGCATGTATTGAAACATAAATTCTGTTTTGAAAACTTATACTGATCCCTGAAAAGGTTATTGGAAAGCTGGAGAATTTTTTGCAAATTACGAATTTATTCGTTTAATGGAAACGTTTAAAAAGATTAATTTGGCATCTGTTAAATTTAACCAAAGCATCTAGCAAATTTTAGAATAATGGTAGTTTTGCAATATATATTTCAAATTGCTATTTGTGTATGCTTTGTGTAAAACGTTTTTAGAAGAATTATATGCTTTAAATCAACCAAATTAATTGGATATTCTGCAAATTTCGTTACAAATATTGTTAATTTCGGGATTAATCCATGAGGTAAAAAATATTTTTAAAATAAAAAAATCGAGTTTAAAAACTTTGCTAATGCAATCGTGTACACTGAATCTTTAAATTCTTGAATATTGAATGAAATCATATCAAGAAACAAACAGCGTGTACCAGTTTTTTAAGGGATAAACAGCTAAGCCTTTGTAAGTTTAACGAGGATTACGATAGATTATGGCTGAATTCTTCGCAAGACGCAAAATGCTTATTGATAAGCTTTTTGCAGTTGAAAAGTTTAGAACAATGTAGCTTGCATTTTTTGATATAACCGTTTGTGCATTCTTGCGAAAATGTTTTTAAGAAAACTATTCCGAAAAACATTGAATGAACCCAAAAATTTGGATATTCGGCTGCGGCTACAAATTTTATTAATGCTGGGGTTTGATCTATTACGTATGGATACGGGTGAATATATAACAACTCAACAAGTACTGACACATGACTACATGAGTACTTGTTGAGTTGTTATAATATAATACAGTACATGGGCATTCGATGCCATAGTGGAAAACACCAGGGGCTCTACAAATTTGGTTGACTTTTGGTTATTAATGGATTAACCCTCAGAAGCTGAAAATGTTTTGAAAATCCAGTCAAGAACAAAATTTAGACTTTAAAAACTGTGCTAATGCAATTGTATAAACCTCATTACATTACATGATCCCCAAAATTTGGATATTCGGCTACGGCTACAAATTTTATTAATAATGGGCTTTGACCTGTAATGTATCGATACAGGTAGATAACTCAACTAATAACTCAACAAGTACTGACACATTACAAAGCGTTGGCATTCGATGACATAGTGGAAAACACCAGAGGGTCTGGGGGGCGGAGCCCACCAGAAACCGAGAAAATTTTTGGAAAATACGGAAAAATTGTTAATGGAAACATTAAAAGTTTTCACTCTTACAAAACTGAATTTTCTCCCGAAATAATGTTGCGTCTAGCTTGCGTCCCGTTAAAATTTCATTGCGTCTAGATAAGAAACTTTGCGTCCAGACGCACTTCTGGACGCAAAAAAAACCCTGATACTAAATCGATATGGCATCCAAATGCACATTTTATGAATCCCTATTAGCCGGACGTTATTGCATTCAGGTAGAGATTTGGCCGGAAAACCATTTTGGCAAAATTGCGGTTATTTTGTTTTGAATATCGATTTCTCAAAAACTACTCGACAGGTTCCGGAGAATTTCGGCAAAATAGAAATTCGTACTATTGCGGAGGGACGTTTTTCTTGGTTTTTGCTTAAACGTTCACAGTTTCGAGAAAATTTAGTGCAAAATTTAAAAATTTAGTGCTCCCGTGCATTTTGCGAAATTTCTCAACCGTTGAGTGATACTGAGCAAAACCTCAAAAAACGGCCCTCGGCCATATAATAGCGCAAAAAGAAATTTTGTCTGGTTCCGCAGTTTTGAAAAATCAATGTTCAAAAGGACAAAACTTCGTATATAGACTAATTTCGACCCGCTGAATCCAAAACTTCAGTCAGCGAAACTGTACGACCTACCCATCTTGCTGTACAGTTTTTGTGACCTAGACATCCGGTTACCGGACATGGACCGGATGTGACCGGATTTTCGGAGATGTCTTGGGCCAAGGACCAATATGCTAGAGTATGAATAAATTAGCATTCTCTTTCCGAATCTGAAGAGTTTTTACCGATTTGGCATCCGGTAACCGGATATAGACCGGATATCATGGTTTTACCGGATTCTCCTCCTCCTGAGGTTTCAAAAAATATGTAATGAACTGAGTTGGATTAAATGAGAAAATGGCTTGATTTGATTCGATTTCAAGAAATGGGGTCGTATTAGGCTGATAGGTTCAGTTACACGGAAGGTCAGCACGTTTGCCTAATGAGACAAACTTAGGTACCAGATTCCCGAAAGGTAGTTTGCCAAAATCGGGGATCTCTACAGCCAACCTGATAGGGGTGCAGTCGTGAGTTCGTTTAGGTAGGGGTCGTTAGGTTGATCGCAGCAGGATTCAATCCAACAATGTGATCGCAACAGGATCGTTTTCAGCAGCAAGATCGCAACAGGATCTGATTCAGCGGCAAGATCTCGACAGGATCTAGTTCAGCAATAAGATCGCAGCAGGATCTGACTCAGCAAGGCGGTTCCTAACTAAGTCTGGATGAGTACACAGTGATTTATTAACCAACAACAGGGTTAGGTATGCTTTAAGAATAGTAACAGTAATGACAGTAAAATTATCAGACAGGGGTCACTGGACAATTGATATTCACTGCAATTATTAACAATATATAATCAAAGTACAGGGTACCAGGGTTGCCAACTCTTTTGATGGATTAATACTTTAAACTGACCGATAACAGGAGAAGATTAATTACTGGTATTTCCACTACTTATTCTTTCTTTCTTCCTCTTTCCTTATAATGACTAACAAGGCTTACACTTCACCCTAGTCTAACCTTGGGTTCCTCTTCTTCAGGTCTTGGTTACAGGGTACTGTCAGGTACAGTGCGTACTTGTGAGTTGTGTGTGATAAGTTAACTTCCTGATCCGTCTAGTCACAAATTCAACTAATCAACAATTAACTGATAATTAATTAAAGTTAAAGATATAACACTTCTATTCCGGGAATGGGTGAGCGGGCTTAGATCTGGTATTAAAGACTATCAAGGAATCCCACAGATCTAAGGCGGCTATCGGACGGTGGAGAGTACAAACACAGGGGTCGGTCTAGGAGGGGAGTTACCAGGAGATGCCCGAATTATAATTAATATAAGTTAAACTTATAGTTTAATAGATTCTCTTCTTTAGATCAGCTACATCTTCTCTTCGGCAGGCCTTAAGCCAGAGACAGTACGGAGGCAGAGGCCTCCAGGGAGAAGGTAACGAAAATAACCATCTGAGACATTTTAAATGAGCTTTTAGAAAACTTCAATAGTCAATTGAGAACAGCGTTCAGGTTAGATTCTTTGAATGGACGCACAACTGTAGGTCAACCCGAGAATTGATTAGGTTCGTGTCAGGGGTGTCTCTGCCTTAAACTCTCTATCAATAAGTTCCGGTCTCCAATGTACCTTCTGGATTCTCTGAACTGGTTCCGAATCAATAAAGCAACTGGGCCACGAATATCCGATCAAAAATCCTCTGAACTGAATCTACTGATAATCAATGATACCAACTTCAGACCAATACTTCGCAGTGACAACAGGATCAGGCTCAGACCGATATGAATCTTGGCAGGACTCGTCTGCGGTGAACCTGAATCAAATGGGTTAAAACCCATTAGAACAGGACACAATTGCGGGAATCAAACCCAGCAACTATTACTCACTCTGGATGGCTTTCTGAGATAAAAGTTGTAACTTTGTTGATTTCAAGACAATTGAGAACAGCCTATTTTTAGGCCAATTTTCGGTTAGGATGGACTTAGTTGCACGTTATTGGTTTGGTGCAAACGGATTTTAGCCAAATATCGATTTCTAAAGTCTGACACAAAAATGTGTGTACAAAATTTGTAAGGCCTCCAGTGAACTCAGTATACGTTGTAACCCCATAAAACCATATATTTTCGGAATCCTTGCAGCGAGATGAACATTTTTATAAAATTTAAAATTTTTTAAAATTTCAAAAAATTTAAAATATCGGTTTTTCGGGGAATTTTTTCGGACCGTTCAAGCTATTCAGCTCATTCCTTCAGAAAAATTTTCCCGTCCGAAGACGCATCGATTGACACAAGAACGAAAAAAAATCGGTTGAGAAATAAGCATTTTATTCCAAAATTTCGTTTTTCCATTTCCTTTGATGTTTGCCGCTTTTTGCAAGTTTGACTGGTTATTACTCGCGACTCGCTCAACTTAAAATTTTTTCGATTAGATTTTCAGGACCGCCTAGGCGTCCGCTTTGACCTGATATATGTGGTATTTCAAATTTTGAAAATCGATTTTTTTGAAAAATACCACTTTTTGACCAAAAATTTCGGCAAAGAAGATTTAGCAAAAGTGAATAAAAATAACATAATCATAAAATCCAAGCTGAGCTGAATCCAACGATATAAAGCTTTTCTTGCTGCGATTTATATTGCGCCAACAATGAATTTTTAAACAATATCCCTTATTTCAGCTAGTTTTGCTAGTTTACGCTGCTTCAGTCAAATCACGGCGGCAACATCAAAGAGAGCCAAAAACCAGCTGAAATAAGGGATATTGTTTAAAAATTCATTGCTGGCGCAATAAAAGTCGCAGCAAGAAAAGCTTTATATCGTTGGATTCGGCTCAGCTTGAACTTTATGATTATGTTATTTTTATTCACTTTTGCTAAATCTTCTTTGCCGAAATTTTTGGTCAAAAAGTGGTATTTTTCAAAAAAATCGATTTTCAAAATTTGAAATACCACATATATGAGGTCAAAGCGGACGCCTAGGCGGTCCTGAAAATCTAGTCGAAAAAATTTTAAGTTGAGCGAGTCGCGAGTAATAACCAGTCAAACTTGCAAAAAGCGGCAAACATCAAAGGAAATGGAAAAACGAAATTTTGGAATAAAATGCTTATTTCTCAACCGATTTTTTTCGTCTTGTGTCAATCGATGCGTCTTCGGACGGGAAAATTTTTCTGAAGGAATGAGCTGAATAGCTTGAACGGTCCGAAAAAATTCCCCGAAAAACCGATATTTTAAAATTTTTGAAATTTTAAAAAATTTTAAATTTTATAAAAATGTTCATCTCGCTGCAATGATTCCGAAAATATATGGTTTTATGGGGTTACGACGTATACTGAGTTCACTGGAGGCCTTACAAATTTTGTACACACATTTTTGTGTCAGACTTTAGACGATTTTCTGCTATGTAATGCAGAAAATCGCAAATACAACACGGATCTTCCGTAGATATTTGGCTTATATTAATTGAACATGAGATGGGAACTATAGACATTTAGTGAGCAGGAACGCACCCGTTTCCTACACGAAACTGACATTAGGCACAAGACATTCGTTTTCTTACACATCACTACTTTCCTGAGATTCATTAGAAGATGGTTCAGGGATATTTCTAAGTCTTATCTACTGGTAGACCTCATTATATTTATTAGCTATCATTTATATATTTCTAGATACTTACGTACTGTTATTCACCATATGTGCCATTCATACAAACCTAATATACTTACAAAAGTAGAGTCAGCACGAAGTCCTTATTTGCGATTCGTCCGCTCCTTGAGCATAGGACTACCTAGGCGGACGAATCGAGGACTACGTGATAGTTAAGGCCTATTCTGGGAGTCCCCGTGACTCTGAATTAGGCTAACTAATTACTTTACATAGGCAACGACACGACAGTGGGCACTCGCTCGTGCTAGCTACCATTCACACATTCCTTCGAATATCGGTCAGTTAACGAGCAGTCAGACACTTATTCATAACTACGCAATCTACCTGCCCAATATGAAACTTCCTTGATAATTTCGGATGTACAAATCCCATGCGCCCGATTTGAATCGACCCGTCATTAAGCTATTGGGATAATCCTTACTGGCAACATCTTGGACCGATTAAAACTTCTTCTTACGTTGACGATCTTGAATTTGGTACGGTTACGATTTAAGTGATTGTTACTGACAGCTTCGGTTACTATTTCAATATGCTAATTTGATAGCATTCTGGATTATCCCAATTTTACGACTGGCAGACATTCAACTAACCCAATTAGTGTACTAATGATTATCGAGAAACGTGATTCAGCTACTAATTATTGAAGAACAGTAGTTGCTAATGTAAGAATGAGAAATATTAATTTAAACTGAAGATCATTAGTTGGGCAGTTTCCTAATAACATTTATACGACTGTGGCAATCCTCACAACCCCTATCGTACAAGGGGAGTTTCCGTGAGTTGCCGATCAGTTAGCCAAAACATTCATTCGTCAGACACTCAAAACAACATACGAAACAATCATTCAAGATTCACACAAATCATGCATTTCTGAAAATTGGTTAGGTTCGGAATCTCACGCTCCATGAGGAGTTTACCCGAATAACCGCCTTACGTAAATTTGGAAACACATTCACGCCCTAGCAACACATTTTCCAATACACATCTAACTATTAAAAGTACCAATTACTTAACTAAGCCCTAGTTCTATGTGCATATTTGGCCATAAAACTGTAAACTTTGTTGCGCTCGAATTTGGCTTTTGCAATTCTACAGAATTGCCTTATAAAAGAAATTTTGTGAAAACTGGAACTTGAAACTTGGGGAAACTGTGTAAAATTTGAAAGAAAGCCAGTGAGTAATAATTGCTCGGCAATTATTACTAACAACAAAGTTGAATTAAGCTAAATACACAATTAACTGAAAACTACAGAAAGCTGAGGAAGCCGGCCATTCCTCTCAAAACTGCTCAATAATTAAATAATTAAAAGTAGTATCAACTCATAGTTTTAGGATTAATTTGAAATGACCTGTACGATTTCGATACCTAGCAGTTCAAAAGCCGACCTAAGGCTAAAATAAAGCATGATACAAGACTGGCATTTTTAAAACAGTGCGACACCTTTTGCAAAAGTCATGGCCGGCAACTCCTAGTTGCCGGCTGTGGGGAGAAGACTTCTGTTAATTAACTTATGAATTTCAGAGCCGTAATTAAGGGGCTCTCTAGCTCAAAACTCAGAGATTAGGTCCCACTCAAAATCCCGTTAAATACTACAAAAGGAAACCCCGAAAAGTGACAACAAAAAAGGGATGAAGGAAGGAAATGTTTGCACTAAAAGAAAACGTAGTTTTTGGAACAAACAAGGTAGTGGCTTGACGAAGAGAAGCGAAAGTAAAAGAAAGAGAGAGCATGTCTCAAGACCTCCGTCGGGCGGGAGGAGTTTACATGAACTGTCCTCAATTTAAAATCATAAAATAATAATGAAATTAAAGGCTAAAGAAATTAGATTGGCTCGAAGGCCCATCATGCTAGAAAACATAAACTGACTTTGAAGCGAAAGTGTTGAAAAGTCGGGATTAAAAGGTTTAAAAGTACAGAATGTTGGCCCCTCGGCAGTAGTTTTGGGTTCGTAAAACGGTGGCCGTTTGGCCTTAAAATACAGAAAAAGGGGCCGAAAGGCCAAAATACAAGTATATAACACTTTTGGCCAAAAGGGCCACTATACAAATCCTAATTTTTTTATCCTAAATGGCAATTCTAGGCCGGACATAACAGATCCATAAGGCCTCTCAAGTTAGTGTTCGGGTGTGGACTCAGTTTACCTCTCTGGCCCAAGGGCCAGAGAGATCCCTAGATTTTTCTGAAGTTAGGGGTGTGTACTGCTATATTCCCATGTCACACCAGTGACACGAGAAGCAGTACACGGGGGAAGAAGGGACATTTTAGCGACCGCTTTCGGCCGTACCTAGACGAACACTGATTAGAATTTGAAAATTGGGGAGCGAGCGACAGCTCGCTGACAGCCTGTAATAAAAGCGGCTTTCTTTAATTTTGGGGGGAAACTTCTAGAAGCTTCTAGAAGTTTCCCATGTTTTGCATGTAAGATCCGGGCTCTTTTCGGCCCGGGGACCAGGTGAGGGGTCAGATTAATGATATTGGGGAAATATGCCCCCAACTGGTCTTCTGTTTGATGGATTTTGGGGTCGAAACTTGGGCGAGTTTTATAAAAGTTTGGGTTTACATGTAAACGCAACCAAAGGGATAGTTGATAGAACATTGGTCTTAACTTGTCCAAAAATTGACAGAAATTTGCAGAATTTTGGCCAACTTGGGCCTATGTAACACAAGAGGAATGTCAATACTTTAAATGAAATCGGAAAATTAGTTTATTAATGTTGAAAATAGTTTAATATTTCTTTGTTTTCGGCCCCTCACTCTTGAGTCTCGCTTGGACTCTTGGCCGAAAACAAAGCATGCCGGTCATTTGTCTTCGGCAACAAATGTTCCTTGCTACTGGGAACTCCCCTTTTTCCAACAAGCCGGAGGAAGAAATCCTGAGCAAGGAGGAAAATAAAACAAGAAAAGATGAAAAAACATGCACATAGTTGTTTTTTACCTAATTCCTAGCTAGGTGAAAATTACATTATTGAATTCTACGTACTTAATTACCTAGAGTTAATTTCTTTTCTTTTAGTTTAATTTGTATTTGAGGCAACTAGGCCCCCTTCGAACCAATGAGACATAGAAAAGGTGTATACTAACTCTCTTTTCGAGAGGCAATTCTCCTGCTGGACTAAAGGCCAACCCAAAGTTCATGTGAGGACAACCTTCCAGCCAATATGACTGGACTTGACATAAAGGTTACGTAAGTCTTAGTTAAGTTACACCTTTTTTTGAAATACTAAAATTACGAAATGGCAAACCTTTTACTAAAACATTTTTGACCATAACTTCCTTAATTTTGGGAGTTGAGAAATAAAATTTACATTTTTGGAATCAGCGTTGAATTGCCTTTCGATTGAGCCTATGTTATGTTTCCACATAAAATTTTGGTCCTTACGTAATAATTACCTAGTTAACACTGATTAACCCCAATTAACATTTTTAACTTATATTAATGCCAACTTAACCTAATTGATTATTAAAAATGGGAAATTAATGTCAAATAACGTTGGACATGACTACCTACGTCTAGACACAGTTACCTAGGCATTTGTAACTACATGTTATTTGCTAATTAAGGCTAATTCTACATAGTAACTACCATATACCAACGAACCATCTTCATATGATTAAATTCGACAGTAAATTGAGATTGTTGTTTGCAAACAAAGAGGAATTACACGTTTTTGTGGATAATGTTAAGGCCTTTTCTTCGGGTTTTGGGTGGTCGACAATAATACATAGGTTGTCTAAGATTGGGTCCTGACGAAGAGGAACCAGCTCTTAGGGTGTGAACATTTGCAACTATTATCTGTTTGGGGACAACAAGATCCAAGTGAAAAGGCACCCGCTTTTCACAAGGAGGCAATATTAAAGAATTTCTATTCAGACCACCTAACTGACCAATATGTTTATTAATTTATACCGTTATTCTTCTTGTGTTTGATGATACCCTGACCTTATACTGCGAATTTTAACTAACCTTCCCTTTTGTTTCCCTAGGAATTAGTTAAATTTTAGAGATTGGCAACCCTGTTCTTAATTACGCATAAATACAAATACAACGTGGACGTTCATTCATGTAGCCACGATCATGGAAATCTTTAACTTAACCCATTTTCTGAGGCCTTCCTTGGCGTTTTCGAGTGACCATTGAGCAAATCCTTCTTTTTGGACCAATTCTTCAAAATCTGATTTTTTTTATTTAACCAATTTCATTACATATACTTTATATAGACTAACTTCAAAGGTTAACTCAGGACAAGCGCTCACAGTTCGGTTCCAAGAATTTTTGGTCAGACTTTAGTTACAGATAGGGCTATCTGTAACTAAGTTTTAGAATACGGCCCCTGTTTTTAACGTTTTAGGAGTTTTGCACGGTTTTAAAGCGGTTTTAAGTCAAAATTTTAGAAAAAAAGTTCAAAAAATGACCATTATTTCGACCGAATTTAGCTAACTTTTGGGTCCTTTTTTGGTGGTTGGGGGGGGGGGTAGCCAAATGTTGGGGGAGGGTAAGCATAGTCTCCTTTGGTGGGGGGTATCCCCCCAAAATTTTCGACCAAATTCACCCCCCCCCCAGATTTTTTGACTTACCCTCCCCCAACTTTTGGCTACTCCCATCCCCCCCCGAACCGAACCCCCCCCAACGATTTTTGGACCCAAAAAGTTAGCTAAATTTGGTCGAAAAATGGTCATTTTTTGAATTATTTTTCTAAAATTTTGACCTAAAATCGCTTTAAAACGGTGCCAAAACGCCTAAAACGTTAAGAACAAGCTTTGTTTTGATGAAAAAAGGGCTAAATTACAGAAAATTTTGCATTTTTTGGCCATTTCTCGAAATTTCTGAGGACCGTTAGGGGTAGGTTAGGGGCTGCCAATTTTATTAGATCGAAAACGGCGCACGGTCACCTCGTAACTTAGGCACTTATTTAGAGGGGGGCATAGGTATAACGGAGATTTGTGGTGGGAGCCAGGGGCGTATCCAGGATTTTGAAAAGGGGGGGTTTTGACTTGACAAATTTTTTTTGTTGTCACGAAACGAACTTAGTTGGAGGCGAAAAGGGGGTACCCCCACATAGGTGTAACGGAGATTTGGGGTGGGGGGTGGGGGAGGCTCCCCCCCAACATTTTCTGGGGGGTGCCCTCTGGCGACCCCCGTCAACCCCCCCCCCCCCAGGACCCCCCCAACCCCCCCCAAAATTTTTCATCTTTTATGCCAAAAATCGCATTTTCAGCCGTTTCTAATGATAAAAAACATCTAACCATAAAGTAATTTTAACATTAGACAGTGGTTTCAAACTCAAAAACTTGATTGCCAACCTTAGGTGTAACGGGGATTTGGATTGGGGGAGGCCCGCCTCCCCCAAAGTTTGGGGGCGGGCCCCCTTTTTAAACCTCCCCCACCCCCCAAGACCCCCCCCAAACCTGCCCCAAAAATTTTTTCAATTTTTATATATGCCAAAAATCGCATTTTCAGCCATTGCTAATGTCAAAAAATTTCCAACCATTAACTAATTTTAACATTAGACAGGGCCTTTAAACTCGAAAACGTGATTGCCAACATGTTTCTAACTCCAAAATAGGGTCAATATTGAGCCAGAAAGTCCATAAAACTGTTTAAAATGTGTGTTTCACGCAATAATGAACACCTTAAGCCAAAAATTTGGACATTTTTGAAACATTTTGCCAAGTTTACCCTAAAAATACCCGATTTTTGGCCAATTTTTCGCGACTACCCGTCCCCCCCCCCCAAAAAGTTTTGGGGGAGGGTTGAAAAAAGGCTGGCTTCTTCCTACAGGAGGGGGGGTGGGGGGCCCCAGATATTCGCCCCCCCCAGACTTGGGTCGCCCACCCAGAATCGCCCCCCCCCCAGGATTCGGGCCTTCCCCTCCCCCCCCCCAGAACTCTAAAATGCCCGGAAAAATAGGGTTTTGACTTTGAGGGTAAATTTTGAAAAATTTTTCCGGCTTCGCCGGATTTTTACCCATTTTTAAGCATTTTTTAGCTATTTTAAGCTTAAATTTAAGTTAAAAATAGTTAATTTTTAAGCTTAGCAGCAAAAATAGCTATTTTTAGGAATTTTTTGGAAAAATTTTACCCCCCCCCCACAAACCCCCGCCCCCCCCCCCCAGACCTGGGGGGGGACCCCCCCACAGACTTCCCCCCCAGAAATTTTGGCACTTATTTAGATGGGGGGGGGGGGCGATTTTTTCGCCTTGGTCCCCCCTTATGGTTCGAAAAAATTTTTTGTCTCTGATTTGGCTGAGAAATTGCCCCAAGGGTAAATCGAGGTCGCTGATTTCAAAAATCGAATCGAGAGATCGATCCGATCGATCGATCGATCAGTAGAATCGATCGATCAAAATCGATCAAAAAATGTTTTGTCACCAATTTTCGCGAAAAGTCGCCCCTAGGGTAATTCGGGGGTGCTGATTCCGAATCTGCAGTCGAAATTTCATAAAAATCGATCGTTCGCCCGCAAAAATCGATTTTCATCGATTTTTCAAAAATTCGACAATAACTCGATTTTGGCAGCTCGGATCGAAATTTCGACTGCAGATTCGGAATCAGCACCCCCGAATTACCCTAGGGGCGACTTTTCGCGAAAATTGGTGACAAAACATTTTTTGATCGATTTTGATCGATCGATTCTACTGATCGATCGATCGATCGGATCGATCTCTCGATTCGATTTTTGAAATCAGCGACCTCGATTTATATACCCTTGGGGCAACTTCTCAGCCAAATCGGAGACAAAAAATTTTTTCGAACCATAAGGGGGGACCAAGGCGAAAAAATCGCCCCCCCATCTAAATAAGTGCCGAAATTTTTGCCTAGGAAATGGCGTAATGGCGTGCCGTAATGGCCGAGTGGTAAGGTGTTCGACTGAAGATCTGACGGTCCTAGGTTCGAATCCCCGCTGCCACAAGGCTTTCACAAATCCCCTTGAGCAAGGGACTAAGCACATATCGGTTCGCCGTGAGCTCCAGCCAACCCAGCTGTCTATCCTTAACTGGTCGGTAAATGGGTACCACTGCGGTGGGAAGGTAACAGGAGTCTGTGTTCTGGCGTAATGCCTGATGAAGGGCTGGCCCCCCTTCCACAGATGTAGTCAACATTAGAGTTGTCGCTCCTGGCTTCGGGCTGTGAATCCGGAGATAAGCACTGGCACCCTATAACCTTCTGTAGGTTGGAGTTCTCTCCAGGGGTCACTTTATCTTTTTATCACTTTTAAAAAGCCAGAAAGGCTTGGGGGGGGGGGCGGCGCCACCCCCCACCCCCCCCCCCCCACCTTACACCTGGGCCCCCAGGTTTATTAGTGTCACGATTTGCGCCAGGAAACATTTTATTTGACCACGGAAATGGCGAATCAAAAAGAAACTCATATGAACCTAGTCGGGGGGTCTGGGGGGCGGAGCCCCCAGAAGTTGGAGAACATTTTCAAATTTAGACCCCCCTACGAATTAATCTAGAGCACTTCAGCTATTAATTTGTGTAACAATATAGAATCCGAAGAGGTATATAAGCGGGGGGTCGGTCTGGGGGCGGCAGCCCCCCAGAAGAAGCCAGACCCCAAACTACGGTAAATTATCTCAGGAAATTTAATTTAGAGCACTCGTGAAATCCAACTACCGAATTTTTGAGCTGCGTATTTTTGTTTTTGAAACGCAGAAAACGTTTGCGTCATGATGCAAATACCTAAAGCTAGCCTGGCTTTTAGTAAAAATTGTTTATTAAGGAAGAATGTGGAAAACAACGCAAGAATGTATATGCCTTAAATTGTGTATATACGAAACAATAACGACGAGGCAACGCGCCGAAGGCGCAAAAGTTTAGAAAAAAGTAAAGAAAAACGCGCCGAAGGCGCAAAATTTTTGAAAAAAGTAAAGAAAACGAGCCGAAGGCGCAAAATTTTTGAAAACATGCAATGGAGAACGCGCCGAAGGAGCGAAAATTTTAGAAATTTTTACTAATTTCGCACTATTTAATCAGAAATTTTGGGGGGGCAAAAACCAAAAGGGGGGGTTTCAACCCCCAAACCCCCCCCCCTTGGATACGCCCATGGTGGGAGCCCCCTTGGATACGCCCAATTTTGGTGGGATGATTAGAAAAATTTTTTGTCTCCGATTTGGTTGAGAACTTACCCCTAGGGTGAATGAATCGAGGTCGCTGATTTCTAAAATCGAATCGACAAATGGATCCGATGGGTCGATCGGTCAGTAGAATCGATCGACCAAAATCGATCAGAAAATTTTTTGTCTCCGAATTTCGCGAAAACCTCCGATGGTTCGTCCGCAATAACCGATTTTCATCGATTTTTCAAAAATTTGCCAATAACTCGATTTTCGCAGCTCGGATCGAAATTTCGACTGCACATTCAGAATCTGCGCCCCGAATTACCCTAGGGGCTTCTGCGAAAATCGGAGACAAACAATTTTTTGATAAGCCAAAATTAAGGGGCAATTAATTAACATAAATAAGGGGGGATTAAGGCAAAATTTTTGTCCCTCCCCATCTGCATAAGAAATTCAGGTCTGCAATTGGACAATTGGGGGTTACTCCCCCCAATTTTCCAACCCCCCCTCCAGAAATTTCGCGAGAAGCACACGTTTATAAGTTTCACCTGAAATTTTGGTTGGGGGGCAAATTTCGGAAATTCGGTGGTTGACCCCCGAAATGTGATGGGGAGTTCCCCCCCGAACCCCCTCCCCCAAAATTCGGACCTCAGAAAATCCAAAAAATGGCCTAAAAACGCAAAATTTTCTTTATTTTAACTAGCTTTTTTTGTCAAAACAAGGCTTGTTTTTTATCGTTTTAGGCGTTTTTACACCGTTTTAAACCGATTTTAAGCCAAAATTTGAGAAAAAATTTTCAAAAAATGACCATTTTTTACCAAAATTTAGCTAACCTTTTGGCACCAAAAAGTGCTGGGGGGGTAACCCAAAGTGGGGGGGGGGAGGGATAGTCCAAAAATCTGGGGGGTTAAAGTTGGTCGAAAATTTGTGGGGGATATATATATATACCCCCTCCAACCCCCCCCCCCTCCCCCTGATGAAACAGAACGGTTTTATGGACTTCTAGCTCAATGTTGACCTTGTTCTGGACTCAGAAACGTGTTGCAATCAAGTTTTCGAGTTTAAAAACACTGTCTCATGTTATAATTACTTATATAGGAATGTTCACAAAAAAAATCAAAAATCGAATTTGTGCTAGCAATTTCGCAAATGAAGTCCGATCGAAAAACTTTTGGTACGTATGGAACAGTAGTGACCCCCTCTACATATGCTGCAAATTTCATGCCGGTAGCCCTTGTGTAGCGTGAGTAATAAAAAAATTTTTTGATTTTTTTGTGAACGAATTCACAAAAAAATCACTTGTTCACAAAAAAATCACTTGTTCACAAAAAATCACCACCGGATCTGATCTCAGGATATAGCTAGGAAATTTTTCTTTTCATGCATGAATATATAGAGCATAGTCCGTAGTGTTATTATGTAAAAAAATTTGGACCCCCAAGTTTTTTTGCACAGGCTGAACTTCGAATTCTGGTTCTCGGCCCCCGGGTCCAAAGTAGGTACCCAGGCCAATATGCTTGACCTCTATTATTGATACCAGGAAGCTAGGAATCCACTTATTTTGTGTTCTATTTTGTGTAAGCACAGAACAGACAATTTGGCGGAGTAATTTCGTATCTGGAATGCTCACGTGACTTGGCCTAGGGTCACGTGACCTGGGTCGGGGTCATGTGACTGACAAAAATTTTATTTCAAGGTCCCAGAAGCCTAGAAACTCCTATATAGGTTTTTCGGTGCGTAGAATTCAAATTTGGCATTGGTTTTTAGGTAGCTTTTGCCCAGATAGGTGATCCTGACCACCCCCTGTGTCTGGAGGGTCTGGGCCGGGTCCATCGGCCGGACTTTCTGCCAGACGGGGGTTGAGGTACCTAAAACATGCGCTAAGGTTTTTCGGGCTGCTGAGCTCGAATTTGGCATTAGTTTTGCCCTAGCCGTTGCCCCAGAGGCATTTTACACAAAGTTGGTAGTGATTTTTCTTTTGTGAATTTGTTCACAAAAAAGATCACCCGCCGGTGGCGAAGCCAGAGGACATTTTAGGGAATCCAATATATGGTTGGATAGCTTAGAGTTAGGACATGTCACATGCATAATATGGGGTAGTTGCGCAAAGTCCATAGTGAGTACCAGCAAAAATTCAATTTTGGTCCGGAGTTGTCCGATGGTCCGATTTTGGGTGGGTCGACTATTTTGGGCACCCTAGTCGGAGGAGTTGGGTCTCGGCAGCCAAACTTATATACATATGCTAGGTTTGGGACTTGTGGCTATTACCATGCAAAAAATTTTCCGGCTGCGGCTTGTTGTTAGCCGTCTAGGCGGTGATTTTATGTTTTTCGGCATTAGCTATGGCTGAAAATGAGATTTTTGGCATAAAAAATGAAAAATTTTTTGGTGGAGGTTTGGGAGGGATCGTGGGGGGTCTAAAAAGGGCCCCCCAAAAAATTTCGGGGGAGGGGGCCCCACCCCAAATCCCCGTCACACCTACATATGCATAAAACCGTTAAAAACGTGTATTTCTCGCAATACGTAATAATTAATAAACAGTTTAAGCCAAAAACTTAGACTGTTTTGAAAAATTTTGCAGAATTGACTCTAAAAATACCCGATTTTTGACCAATTTTCGCGCTTTTGGCACGACTACCCCCCAACTTTAAGGGTTTAGAAAAATGGCTGGGGGGTTACCCCCTTCCAAACCCGCTCCCCATCCCCCAATTACACCTATGCGGGCGGGGGAATTTTTCGCCTAGATCCCCATGGTTTCCTTGGGGGGCACTCTCCCCAAATGTTTGACCAATTTTACCCCCTCCTAGAATTTTTGACATACCCTCGCAGACATTTGACATACCAGGGTTGAATGTTTTTCGGCATTAGAAACGGCTGAAAGTGCGATTTTTGGCAGAACAATTTTTGACGGTCACCAGAGGCCCCCCTCCAAAAAAATTAGAGGGAGCCTCCCTCACCCCAAATTTCCGTTACACCTATGCTCCCATGTAAATAAGTGCCGCAGTGGCGGCAGCTTTTTGGCAAATTTCAAACTTAGTAGTAGTATATAACAGTAAACATTGCTGGCAAGAAGTTACAGAATCGGTCAAACCGCTAATTCACCAGAGCTGAAAAAAGCTTTTTGAAAAACTCATTTTTCGAACTAAAATTTGTACGTCGGCGTCCTGCCAAAAACCACTGCGTATGAAATGGTTGCCCACCATAAACATTTTTACTTTGATATGTTGGTTAACGATGGGCGGAAAAGTAGCTCTCAAGTAGCTTAAAAGTGTGGTGCCAAGTGTGTGCATTTTGGAAAAAGTGTGAATATGCACAATAATAAACTACACAAAACTCCATTAAAAATACATGGTAAAGTCGGTGTACCTTGCGCAGCAATTTATGACGATTTTATCCACCAAGGTTCTTCCTGGTCAGCCGTTTTCAGGTGGGGTGGGGTCCGGAGAAATCGGAACAGTATGTGGGGCGTTCTGTATATGTATGTACGTATATATGTCATATAATTTTTCTTCAGATCGGTATATAACACCATTGAAGATGTTTGTGGATAGCATTGATTCAAATATTGTGGCAGCAACCCCCACCTGGTTTTTGCCTAATATTGCTGATTGTAATAGTCAGGGACTGTACGCTTTTGGTGCTCACACAAGCCTGTATTTTATGGACACGGCTGATGCCAGTTTTAAGGGCATTCTTCGCTGGAGCTCACGAATTTCCTCTGTTCGATTCAGTCGGCCTGGCAACAATGCTAGCAACAGTGACAACAGCCTGTTTGTGGGAGCGGACGACAGATTAGCTATTATTGATGCAACCGATGGGAAAGTCCTACGGGAATCATCCTTGAAATTGGCAACTGGAGGAAAGCATAAAGATAAAAAGGTGATTTCGTGTACAGCGGTAGCTGTTGCATGTAGGTTCGGCACGCATATATATATATATATATATATATATATATATATATATATATATCATAGGGGTCGCGGCAGCGACCCCTATAATATGTGTGAAAAGTGGCTGGAGACAGTGTAAAATAAGCTGCGCAGAAGCTGCGCAAAATCCTGCGCAGATTTCATGCGCAAATTGTAGAGCACATCGAGTTTAGTATGTCTGTGAAGTTTCAGCCCCGTATCACTTACCGTTAAAAAGTTGCGCCCCGGACCGGTTATGGCGGCGATGTTTTTTTTTCCGGTTTCTCCTATTTGATGGTTGTATTGTACATAATGTTCGCCGCTTTCACGTGATCTGCAGCGGTGGGCCAACCTAAAGGGCTATGGGGTTTAGTAGTACCCTCTAAAGAATTTAAGAATCACAACTTTTTTTGCGCCGCAGCTGCGCCACAGCGCCGCAGTGGCGCCGCAAAGTCGGCTCATAGCGAAAAGTGACCATTTTTGTGGTCGTCGCTCAGGTCGAACGTTACAAGCTGGAGCTGTTTTCTTTTTATATTCAGAAATTACATATATTGAACTAACTAACGGTCCAGGTTGCGTTTCTCTATCACTTCCCTAGCGACCACAGTGGCCCGTCAAAGATGGCGAAAATTCGAAAAATGAAAAATCGAAATTTCTCGCTATCTATTTAACTTTGAACGCTCAAATCTTCCATACAATGGTTTTCTGGCACGGAGAATCGATTCCCGCAGTCAGTTTTACCGTCAGACCCACCCATCTTGCTGGGCTGGTTCCACTTTGCCGTCGGGAGGGTCAAGTCGGAAACCGCTTCCTGGAGGTCCATAGTAGGCTTTACCTGGCCTCCCAAAACTTTGTCTATAGGGGTTTTCTGGTGCGCCCAGCTCATTCCCGGTGTCCTTTTTGCCGTAGGACTCATCCATCTTGCTGTGCTGGTTCCACTTTGCCGTCTGGAGGGTCATGTCTGAAACCGCTTCCTGGAGGTCCATGGTAGGCTCTACCTGGCCTCTCAAAACTTTGTCTATAGGGGTTTTCTGGTGTGCCCAGCTCATTCCCGGTATCCGTTTTGCCGTCCGACGTACCTATTTTGCTGGGCTGGTTCCACTTTGCCGTTTGAATGGTCAGTCCGGTGGGGAGTCAAGTGGTCGAAAATAAAATTTTTCAAAAGTGGTCAAATTTGGTACCAAATGAAAGCCCTAAGCGAGCTGAGCAACTTTTGTCATAGAACTGCATGCTCAAAGTGGCTGTAGAGTGCTGTGGTGGGGTGGGGTGGGGACTTAGGCGATTTTCGGTCAAAAATGAAAGTTTTCAAAAGTGGTCAAATTTGGTACCAAATGAAAGCCCTTAGCGAGCTGAGCAACTTTTGTCATAGAACTGCATGCTCAAAGTGGCTGTAGAGTGCTATGGTGGGGTGGGGTGGGGACTTAGGCGATTTTGGGTCAAAAGTAACATTTTTCAAAAGTAATCAATTTTGGTATCAAATGAAAGCCCAAAGTGAGCTGAGCAACTTTTGTCATAGAACTGCGTACCCAAACTGGCTGTAGAGTGCTGTGGTGGGGTGGGGTGGGGACTTAGGCGATTTTGGGTCAAAAATAAAATTTTTCAAAAGTGGTCAAATTTGGTATCAAATGAAAGCCCTAAGTGAGCTGAGCAACTTTTGACATGGAACCATCCACCAATATTTGCTGTGCCAAATAACGTCACGTGCCCATGAAACTTTTGTCTTTACTTCTTCAACCGGAATTTAAAGGATATATATACCTATTTATATTTATTATATATATATTTAAAGGATATTTAAGGGATATATATATACGATACAGCCAACACACACATATTATCCTCTTTTGTGCGGAGCATTTTTGTTACTTGTATTATATATATATATATATATATATATATATATTTATATATATATATATATATACTTGCTGGCTCATTTTAACTGACGTATATAAGCATTCCGGTTTTTCCACAAGACAACTACTAATTTGAAGTTGGAACTCCGCAATCTTAAAAATAACATTTTATGACTTTATTTTTGTATGATTATGTCACCCTCTGGCGCAGGGTTTTTTTTTGTGCATTTTACTGTGCATATGCACACTTTTTTTCCAAAATGCACACTCGAATTTAAAAATGCACACATAAATGCACAGTCAAATTTTGCTTCCGCTAACCACAAAATGCTCTAAAAAATTTCCATTGTGCTTTAAATTTTAAAAAAGCTCTAGCTTTTAGCTGGGGGCTGCCGCCCCCAGACCCCCGCTTTTTCTTACGTACTATTTTTCGGTCATGGCAACGTCGCAACAACCTTGCTTTGTTTTATTCTTCCTCACTAAAGCCACTAATTATTGAAATATTTCTGCTTTAGATTGTTAAGTATATATTTATACTAGTGTGCGTTCCTTCATCGTTAAAAATAAAAGGCTGGATTAAGCCTATTTTTCTCAAAGCATTTCTTTACATCTTCTTCCTCTACAACGGTTCGACGTGTGCAATGCTAGCTCTCTTATTGCCGTTTGTTAATCTGTTAAAATGGTAAGAAATTGTTCATAAAAATTTCTTTCGTGTTCAAAATTCCAAAAAATTCCCAAGTTCTGGGGAACTCCGCCCCCAGACCTCCCCGGCGTCGACTTTCAATCTAATTTCTGCACTATATATATACGTTAGATATATATACATATTAAATGGTTACCCGCAGAACAGGGCTGAATTACACCAATAAGTAATTTCAGCTCGGATTTTATCGTTACTTTGAAGAAATTCTTGAATTATATAAGTAAATTTGGCAGCAAATTGACAATCCTATGTTGATTTTATGTTATTCAAAATTTTGCGCTTAATAGGTTCACAGCATTGCATATGTCAAAACCCGACACCTATATATATACGTTAGTTTGTATAGTTCTGCATTTGTCAGTATCAGTATCAGTATATATACTTGTGCTAACCAGTTAAGATTTAAAATCGTCATCAAAACATCAACTAAAGCGTGGGATTCCAGTTGAAGTCAAAAATGCGTAGAACACAAAATTACGGCCAAAAATGTACGTTATAGTTCAAAATAAGCATTTTTTTAAAAATGCACACATTTTTTCCAAAATGCACACTATTTTTTAAAAATGCACAAAAAATGCACACTTGTCCGCAACCAAAAAAAAAACCCTGCTCTGGCGAATCTCAATCTATGATTACATGACGGGGATAATCTTACCGGAGTGCCTTGGAAAGCGTAACTCCCTCTTCCTTAATTTTGCGAAATTCTTGTTTTGTAAGTAAATCTTTCTTCACATGCTTCATTCAGCTCTTTAGTGAAAAATTCTGATGGAATTTACTCCTTTTATTTCTAAACGAGGCTTAGAATTTCTCAATTTAAGGATATGACCTCTTGTGCCAGAGGCTACGGCATACGTAAAGAAATATGCCGAATTTACATCATCAATTGTTAAATTATTTTATACGCCTGAGTAAGGTCTGCCTTCGGCTTGCGGCATTCTATTGACTCAAGTCCCGTTAATTTTAGCCGTTTTTCGTACGAAAGATCCCTAATCTCGGGTATACTTTTGGTAAACTTCCTCTGCACTACCTCTAGTTTACTTTATGTCTTTTTCAGATGAGGTGACCAGACACATGAGTTGTACTCTAATATGGGTTTTGCTTTGCATAACTTATGAACATGGCAACCATGAATTTTAGATCTTGACACCAGAAAGACTTGAAAATTAGGGCTACTTTTTGATGTACTTTTGCACATATTTTATTTACAACGAGTAGAAAATTTCATATCACTCGTTATATAGACTCACACGTCTTTGACGACATCTACTTTAGGTATATATACCGGACAATCATTTATTACGAAATCATCAGTAAAATAGGGAGATCTTATTTCAGTAAAAGCATGACCAAGTTTAACACGTTTAGAAGTTTAGCATGGCCTAAAATGTGCAAATAACCTTTAATACGTACGTATGTATCAGCAAGAGTACATAATGCATAAGAGTATGACAAGCGCCATACGCTATGTATTATCAGCTCGCTATATCCTCTGCACGCTATCGGCTTACCCCCCCCTAAATCAGACCCCCTTATCAAAGCAAATTCGCGCGTTATTCTTGCACGCTTTAGAACGAAAACACAACTAGTCCGTTGGTTAAAAGTGCGTCTGTTGCGTGTAAACATAGCGGGCGAATTTCTTTGACAGTTTATGGGGGGGGGGTCAGCATAGCGTGCAGAGGATGTAGCGAGCTGATAATACATAGAGTATGCCTGCTGTCATACTCTTATGTATTATGTGCTCTTGGTATCAGTGGTTTCCAGCGGAACACCCGGGATCATGTTTAGTACCATGTTTCCCCCGCCAGTCTGTTTTTCCCCAAGTTACACAGGTAGAAAAAACAGACGAAATCGATTATTTCTACAGATGAGTAGGGATCAGGCGGATTTCTATATATGAATAACTAGAGGCGATACACCGTGGTACAAACGGTAGTTCTCTCAGCATTAATGCGAAAAAGTTACAGCCTTAGTTCCGTATATGTGTCCCCCCGATTATATATATTGAAAAATTCGCAAGAATTTCAAAATTTTAAAAATATTTTTCAAAATTTTTGCTAAAATATTTTTAAAACCAAGGTTATAGTTTCGTTTTATGATAGATATTAACTGCAATTAATTTAAAATTAACTTTTTAAATTGAAAGTTTAGGTGTAAAATCAAAATAATTTCTCGGCTCTAAGTTTTGAATAGGCGGATGATTGGATATCCGGTTCCCTTCATTAACTATATATTAGAAACTTAAATGTATTCGCTGCCCCAAAATTTTGCTTTTCTGCGTTTTTTGTTTTCCAACCCTTAATTTTATTTCCTTTGAATCGTTAACTCTAGGAGTCGCCAGGTGGATGTTTACAAATACAATTGCTTCATTGAAATCTGTGTTTCTGAGCAGTTTTTTTGATAAATGTTTAGAACTTTGTGAGTGTTAGCTTTTTGATGCGCAAGACTATTTACGCACTGGCAATACGTAAAACCCTTACATGAAAAGTGACACTCAGCTGTTCCTTGTCAGTATGCATTGTGATTTTGTACTGAATTTTTCTCTTTCTAATTTTTGCTAGTTATATAATGTTTTAGGAACGACTTTTATGTGGTGATTGGGAGTCTCGTTGGGAAACTCACAATTCTATGTGCTTTATGGGGACGACAGATGATCGGATTGTTGCTTGGAATTTTGAGGGAGGCCAACAACAGTTGAAATATTTGAGGCTGACCAATAAATCTCGGTCCCATCATGGTGGAGGTGATGGCGGAGGGCTTTTTAGGCAGGGCATAACTGCACTGGCTTGTCATCCCAGTATTCCGCTCAGGATTGCCTTTGGGTAAGCATCAGTTTTTTTATTCTGGATTTGCCCTTGTAAATTCGATCCCAGAAGGCAAAAGTGGCCTTCACTTCCCAAAACAAAACGCCTAAAGCTGTGTATGGGGTTTCCCCGTGGCCTCTAATAGGGGATAGGTGGATATTATTTACCTCTTTAGGTAAGAGGTTTAGGTCACCTTTACCGTTTAGTCTATGAGATACACCAGAATTTTGAAACACTGCTGATGCGACTGTGAAAAGTGAAAGCAGTCGCTCCAGTAACGGTTATACTTCTGGAGATATCTCCGTCCCACCACAGGACAAGAATTGCCGGTGCTCATTCCCGGATTCTCTGCCGTAGAGCCAGAAGTGTCACCTCAAATTACAGGATTTGATTGACTACGTATCTATCAGATCCTCAGTCGAACGCTTTACCCACTCCTCTTCACAGTGTTAGTATTTCTAACACTGTAACGACCGAGTGGTTTTTCTAACTAGAAAAGAAAATTAAGTTAAGCATATACGTAAATAATTTTGCGTCTGCGGAAAATTAAGAAGTCACCCTACAAGATTTCTCGCTTAATTGCTCTAATATGTCGAATTCAGAGTTTCTTATTCATGTTAACTGGCTACGGTACGATACACATTTTTGGTTGTTTTGCACTTTATCTCCTAAAGTTTTGTTTAGAACCCAGCATGGCGCGATCGTCATTGCAAATGTGGATTTAAACGGGCTTGGAAGATTGAACACCGTTCATCATTTTCGTGATCACAATCGGGAAATCACTTGCCTGTCATGGTCAGACTATTTGTGTGCGTACGTTTATGTACAGGTTGACATTACGTGATGTGATGGTTGGATTATGTAGCACCGTTTTCCAGATTTATACGTAAACTTGCACTGCTATCTAACAGCCAAGCTTTACGGAAGGTATATCGGCTGTTTGTCCGCGACATTATATACGTATATACCCACCTATTTTGTTAGTTTGTTTACTTTTAGCGCCAACATATAGCTACCCATATTTGCTGGCAGCCGGATGCAGAAGCGGTTTCATTTCTCTGTATACAGATCGTTTCAACAAACACTTGCAGAAATTTGTTGCCATGCCACGAAATAATAATAGCAACAGGTTTTCACATGCTGATGAAAAGGATCGGTCCTGGCCGGTTATTGCCTGCTTCTGTCATTCTTCTACATCCTCCTCTTCCCAAAACGGAACGAATGACAGGAATTATGACAACCGATTTCGTCTCTATTTTATGGGGCATAGGTATATAATTTTGTATCACATTGAATGTATTGATTGCTTTTTATAGGGGGCGCGATAGCGCTCCCCCTATAATATGGGTGTAAAACGCTCAGCGCGGCCCTTAGAGACCCGTTCGAGCGCCGTGCCAGCTATATACTCAGCCAAACTAGACAAATTTGGTATAGTTGGAATCAGCACGACGAGTACAACAAGTAGCAAAAAAGTTTTGGTCAAAGTTTTCAACTTTGAAAATTTTCGCTTCCGGACAAGTTAGGTCCGTTTGTTTTTTTCCGTGTAAGTCACGCTTGGGGAAGCCGTTTTAGTCGAACTCAAAAACTGAACGATCTGGGCATTTTCAGCCGGTGAAGTTTGGTTTTTCTGAGAATAGTATTTGTGTTAACGTACCTTTTGGGCAATTTTCCGCTGCCCGGCCCGGCCGGCCACCTGTGCGGCCGGCCAAAAGTGGCCTGACCTCTAAGATGGCCAGAAAAGTCCAATTTTGTGTCACGGCGACAGGGCTCAGAGAACAAGCTAGAGAGACGCAGCTTGTTGCATAAGAAACTTTGGGATGGATAGCGTGTCATAACCGAGGCGATTTTTGATATCTGGCCAGGATCGTTCAGGCGGCCGGCCCAAAGTTGGTCCGGCCAAATGGCCATTTTCGAAAAATTTCAAAGTCCCAACTACTCTACAGGAAATAGTCAAAAATAGGCCTAAATTTTGGGCCATATAGTGTGACGCATATATATACGGGTTATTGGGGTCGCAGAAAACGTGAAAACGATGAGCATAGTCGCAGCGCTGTGCGGTGCTGCTATCGTGCTGTACTGTTATGCAGGAACCATAGCACACTGTCTGTAAGCGTAAGCGTAACTGTAAGCGGCTAAACATATTAAACTTGGTGATAATTGTGTCTGTAGTAGGGGGGAACTGTTGCTATGTTAGCTGGTGCACTCTCTAGCTTCTACCGTGCTGTATGTGCTGTCCTAAAACACAGCACCGTCGATAAGTTATTCATTTGTCACTGGCATTTGAAATTCGGCATACAGATAGTTTAGGACATGACAAACTATTATAGATAAGTTTCGTATACTTATTACGATGTTACTATATGGTTGCGCTGCAGTACAGTGCTGCAGAAGTACAGCACGGCCTATAACTAATTACAAATAACTTGCAATCGTCTGCAATTCTGCAGGCACGTGCAGAATAGCATTGGAAATCATGCCGTATAAGTCTCCTTTTTTTGGCAGTGACGTTTGCGTCTAGTTGCTCTGCAGTAGAGTGCTACACAGCTACACAAAAGTTGCAATCGTCCGAAATTTTGCTTATTAGTTCGGCAGAGCATTAGAAATCATACAGAATAAGCTTCTTTCACTGACAGTAAAGTTTGCATTTGGTTGCGATGCAGTAGAGTGCTGCTCACGTACAGCACGGCCTATAACTAGTTAGATACGTTGCAATTGTCCAAAATTTCGCATATAACTGCAGAAGAGCAATTGAAATCTTGCCCTATATATAAGTTTGTGTCATCGACAGTATAATTTGCATCTGGTTGCGCTGCAGTAGAGTGGCTGCTCAAGTACAGCACGGCCTGATACTAGCAACAGATAAATAGCAATCGCCTGAAATTCTGCAGGCACGTGCCTGGTAACATTTACAAATCATGCCGAATAAGTCTACTACTTTGGCAGTGACGCGTGCGTCTGGTTGCGCTGCAGTTGAGTGCTGCGGAAGTACAGCATGGCTTATAACAAACTACAGATAACTTTCTGCAACTTTCTAAAATATTCTTATTTGTAGTAGATGAGGGTTTTTCTGCCAAAATCAAGAAAAATGGAGAAATTGGTGCTTTTCAAGCTTCTTTGTTCTATGGCTTGGTTGACTGTTACGTAATTATTGGGGGAACTTTTAAAAGCTTCTTTCATAAAGCTTTAACATTTTGCTTAAGGTTTACTGAGAACCTTAAAATGAAATAGGACAAGAATAAAAATGCTCCCATGGAGCATGAAAAATGCAATATGGGTGACACTGGGTTTTAAGCGGACAGAGGACTAGGTTTTAAAACGTTAATATGGGAGGGGAAGGTTGTAAATGCCAGGAGGACTAGGTTAAAAGCGCACTAATATGGACCAGCTTCGCTGAACAACCCAGCTTTCCAGGCGAGCTTGCTGATTTTGAAATATTATGCTTTATATATATACTTCAAGCGTTTTATACTGAGCTGCCAGAGCGGGATTTGTGACATTTTTACTGCATATATTGTATTAAGTGTTGGATTATATGTTGAGTATATATTATATGTTGGATTAATTAAATTAAATTAGGCTGGGTTGTAAGTTGCATTAATTATGTAATTATTAAGTATTACGAATACAACTATATATATATATATATATATATATATATATATATATATATATATATATATATATACAAGAAAACAAAATGCTCCTTCGTCGCATGTAAAATACATATGAGTCCCCAGAAGGCAGGTTGTACAATAACAGAAGACAAGATCCACCCTGTAAAATATACATATGAGTGGAGTGGGGTTGTAAAAGAATGAAGACAAGATGCATCAACGAACCATATGAGTCTGCCCTATAACGAGGCTCATATTGGCGTTGTGATGATAATGATTTGACGACAAATGACAATTTGATAATTATTATATATATATATACAAGCACCATGCAACTTAAGGTGGTGATTCCTTTTGGAGACATCAACTTTGAACCCTTATTACTCATTCATTACTTGGAGTTAAGAAGATATTCTTATATCAGAATGGAGCTTAACATTTTCTCTTTCTAATGAATGCAATGAAACTAACTTCAGTCTTTGGAAACTAGTTTCCTGGATTTTCGAAGTTCTTTAATTTTCCAGATTTTTTGCAGACTAAAGTAAATTTTTTCCAGAGGCATCGGCTACATCATTCGATTACACTATCAAATAGCTGGGGACCCTTTTTTAATTATCATGAAATCACTCTTCGTTATGAAGAAATAAGCTGAAACGTTTGCGCAACCTGGATTTTGCCTACTTTTCGCAACTTTAGCAAGCGGCCACTTTAGCTAGGAAGCAGCAACCGGGGCAACTAAAAAAGGGTCCCTGGGTATTTATGTGTAAAATATATCTAGTAAGTGGCAACCCTCTAGCTTGTATAGTAAATGCTCCACAATCGCTGGAAAAAGTTTGGTCATGTTTTTGCAAAAACTGCATTTTTTATGATAGCAGCTCACGGGATAGGAGTTGGAAGATCACCATGCCTCGGCTAATCGGCCTCGACGAGACCTTCAAATCGATACCCTTAGTTTAATTTTACGGCTTACGTAGCTCAAGAAATCGTGGATTATTTGATTTCTGCAAAATTTACAAGTTTTCAACGCCAAAATAAGAAAATCGGCTATATCTCACACTAGAGAAGAGCTAGAAAGTTGCTTCCAAAAGCAAAAATGTAGAGCTCAACGAGATCTTTCAAGTGAGTATAGTCATAGCTATGCAGTTGCTGCTCAACGGTCAGAAATTGGCGAAAACCGTCCTGAACGGAAATCTCGAAATTTTGAAGCCGGATTGCGCGGAGGGTGTTAGAACACCAAACAAACTTATTTTGGAAAGTTTGATCAAATTTCATCTTGGTTTGAGCCGTCAACCAACAATATGTGCCCAAAAGGAATCACCACCTTAAGCAACTTGAAAACAGCTACGTAGTATTACGTAGTTGTTCAGAAAGGCAAGTGAAGTGCCGATTAAACTTTGACCAAAAACGGCTACTCGAAACAGACCTATTGTCTAAATCCTTTTATATATAGTATTTTTATAAACATTATTTAAGCAAACGTAATACCAAGCAGAATTATAAACAACACATGACACATTCATGTCGTAGGCAGCACTGGTGCGACCCTTTGCTACCCTTGTAGTAAGTACTTGCATGACTGTTGTACATATTATGTTGTACAGTGTAGATAAATACAACGGTAAAAATTCTGGCATAGATTCATGTTATGTACGCCAATATGAGCCTCGTTATAGAGCAGGCTCATATGGTTCGTTGATGCATCTTGTCTTCATTCTTTTACAACCCCACTCCACTCACTCCACTAGGTATTTTATAGGGTGGATCTTGTCTTGTTATTGTACAACCTGCCTTCTGGGGACTCATATGTATTTTACATGCGACGAAGGAGCATTTTGTTTTCTTGTCTTCAATTCTTTTACATGCTCCGCAATATATGTATATATGCAGTATTTGCTTACAATATTCACTTTGAATTTGATAGACTGAAAATTATTATTGTCACCTAAAATCGGCTAAGTCTCTTCCCCCAACACCACAGCTTTCAACAGACACTTTAGGTAGGCGGTTCTATGAGAAATGTTGCTCAGCTCATGTGGGGCTTTAATTTGGCACCAAATTTGACCACTTTTGAAAAATTTCATTTTCGACCAAAAATCGCCTAAGTCCCCACCCCATTCCACCACAGCACTCTACAGCCACTTTGAGCATGCAGTTCTATGACAAAAGTTGCTCAGCTCGCTTATGGTTTTCATTTGGTACCAAATTTGACCACTTTTGAAAAATTTCATTTTTGATCACCTGTCACTTTACCTACCTGACCATCTCTACCTGACCCCCAGACGGTCAAGTGGAAACAGCCCAGAAAAATGAGTGGGTCGTAGAGCAAAACGGACACCGGGAATGAGCTCGGCGCACCAAAAAACCCCTATAGACAAAGTTTGGAGAGGCTATGTACAGTCCTATATGATGTTCCCGGAAGTCGGTACCGACCGGACCCTCCAGACGGCAAAATGGAACCAGCCCAGCAAGATGGGTAGGTCGGACGGCAAAACGGACACCGGGAATGAGCTGGGCGCACCAGAAAACCCCTATAGACAAAGTTTTGAGGGGCCAAGTAAAGCCTACTATGGACCTCCAGGAATCGGTTTCCGACCTGACCCCTCAGACGGTCAAGTGGAACCAGCCCAGCAACTTGGGTGAATCGGGCAGCAAAACTGATGGCGGGAATGGATTCTCCGCCCTCGAAAACCTTTATATGCAAGATTTGAGAAGTCTATCTTGAAAAATAAGCGAAAAAACTAAGTTCAAACTCGGACCCAAAATTCACCAACTTTGGCGGGACAGTACCCAAAAATGGTGCAACTTATCGGAAAACGAATTCAAGATTTTACAACCCCAACATGCCTAGTATTACGCCAAATAATTAGTTTAGCCCCATATATAGCGCAATCTGACTTATTACGGCTAATGTTAAGCATACTTTTGGGTCATTTTAGCGTTTTGACCGACTTTGGACCCCAGCCAAAAATTTTTTCTACCCCCCGGAAGTATAAAAACTAGCCTATCGGCTTATTTTTGTTGCGTACTCCAAGAATATATATGGTTTTCATAGGCAAAAATTTTTCTATCTCTAGTTATTACGCCTACAAAACCCCCTTATGAGACATCAAATCAGAGAAACCGGAAAAAACATCACTCTCGTAAGCGATTTTTGGCATAACTTTTTAACGGAAAGTGGTACGGGGATGAAACTTCGCACACATACTAAACTCGACACGTACAATTTTTTGCGTACATAATCTGCGCAGGAATCTGCGCAGCTTCTGCGCATATATATATATATATATATATATATATTAGGGATCGACCGGAATTCCGGTTCCGGTACTTTTTGGTTCCGGTTCCGGTTTTTCAAAACGTACCGGAACCGGAACCAATTTTAGCCTATTGTCAAAAGCTAAATTTATTTGAATTTTCAAAAATTTTGTCCAAATTTTTCAAAACTTTGGAAATATTGCTACTCTCTTCTAACCAGAATGTTATTTTTCTCAAAAATTTTCGCCTGCGGCGCTATTGTATTTACGCACTTAGAATGTCTAATGTAATAATAATAATAATAATCTTTGTTATGAATATTAATATATCATGGTTTTTTTGTGTTTTTACTGTGTTTTCGCACACTTTTTCTTAGAAAAACTCACTTAAAAACACACCGAAATTTTTAGATTCAGAAGCAAAATTTTACTAATTTTTTAAAAGTTTTGAACTACAGAAGACCTTTTCTTGAAAAAATTTTGCGCCTGCGGCGCGCTTGTCTTTTCATTCATTTTTTCAAAGCTTTGGCGTCCTACCTCTGTGCTTGTGTCCTTTTT